>APFE030443340.1:76431-97135 GCA_000404065.3 Pinus taeda | reverse complement strand
TTAGGATTAAATTTTAATTTTTGTTTTAAGTTAAAATTTTGTCAGAAAAGCTATAAAAATTCATCGTGGAAAATTATTCTTGCCAGATTCACTTGTTTCAATTATTATCCTTCATGTTGAGATTTAAAATTTTCAAGTCGAGACACGAAATTGATATCTGGTTAATAACTTACGATTCTTGTGGTGATTTTGAGCAATTTATCTTTTCGAGGTCTTCAGTTGCTGGACGTCGTTTTGGTCATTATGATTTTACTGGATATCTTGCATCGTTCAAAGTTATTTAATGATAAATGATCGCTGTGTACAATTCGCATTCCTGCAACATCTGTTAAGTAATCGATTTAATAAACAATCTCTTAAGGCACTGGTTTGCTAAGTTAATCAAATTCATCTAGTGCTTATCTTATCGTGTCTCGTGTCTCCCAACCAACTGGTCGACAGTTGGTCTTCATCATCTCACAGGGTCTACCCCCCTTAGCCGCAGGAGACAGGCTTAAACGGAGGGATCGGGGATCAGAGTGACAGCCCCCGGTCTGAGCATTGTCGTGTCAATCTACGCGACAACACGCCCTAGCCATGAAAATTGGTGGAGAGGCTAAGGCGCATGAGATCTCCAATACCCAGAAAGAGTTTGGGCAGATTCTAAACAGTTTGGGAAATATTAAAATAATTAATATCTCCCATATAGATACCATTTCCAGAGAAGGGTGGTATCCCCATTTTTAGCAGATTTTTTTTTTTGCCGAAAGACTTGTTTCGGCGTCTTTAAACCACGGGATCTGTCGTTGAGCGCATAAACCTGTGGATTTGGGGAGGCACGCACACAGGAAATACGAGAGGTGGTCACACTTGTTGGACTCCTTTGTAACCCCTGTGGGTACCCCTTCGAGTAGTAGCGCATTAGACAGAACTACACACTGACTGTCTTCCACGTACCCTCTGGGTATATGGAAGCCCCCTAGGCTCACCTGAAACCTCGGCGTAGATAAACCGTCGATTGTCTTGCTGCTACAGTACACCGAGAACCAGGTGGTTGTTAAAGAGTCGCCACAAGGTATAGGAGCCACAAGCCTCCCTGCACAAATGGTTAGATTTGTCTGTGAAACCCTCAACTGTTGAATGTGAGTTGGACTGTGGCGACGACAAAACCCCAGTTGCTAGATCTGAATGGTACTATGGCGACAGACCCTGAACTGGTTGATCTGATTGTTGCGGCGGCGACAGAACCCCAATTGCTAGATCTAATTTGGAAAAGAAGATAATGGGCGATCTTCAGAGAGACGAGGGAACTATGGTCTCAAGGAGTGTCAGGTGCTACATATTGCAATATACATAAGGGTCCAACAGTAGTACTCGGCCCAATCTTTTAGGGCACTAACTAAGGAGGATCAACTATACCCTTAGTCGTACTACCGACTACCCTATCGTACGCGCGAGTAATCTCCCCGAGTGTTGTTCTCGGTGTACTGTAGCAGTAAGACAGCTAACGGTTTATCTACGGCGAGGTTTCAGATGAGCCTAGGGGGCTTTCAATATACCCTGAGGGTACGTGGAAGACAGTTCTTGTGCGGTTTTGTCTAATGCGCTACTACTCGAAGGGGTACCCACAGGGGTTACAAGGGAGTCCAACAAACATGACCACCTCTTGTATTTCTTGCATGCATGCCTCCCCAAATCCACAGGTTTATGCGCTCAACGACAGATCCCGTGGTTTAAAAATGCTGGAACACATCTCTACCCAAAAAAAAAAAAAAAACTGCTAAAAATGGAAATACCACCGGCCTTGGAAAGTGCTCTGATACCACTTGTTATGCTCTTGACCTGCGAGAAGATACCAGAATATCAAATATACGAAGAAACACAACCCAGAACATGGAACAAAATGAGAAATAACAGCGAGTATCTTATTATTCAAGGATGAAAGCAATGTTCACTTGCCTCTTCGAGGGGGCAACCTCCAAATTCCAATAGAGCAAGGCTCGATTATAAAATAAGGATTCATATATGCAATACCATGGGTCAGTACCATGGTTCTCTTAATACCATCTATCTAATACCATGGCCCGTTTGCAACTAACTGTGGTCCCTTTCTTTAAATGCGGGTCAACCACTTAGAATTATTAATATGCGCTTTATTGACTCTTTAACTAACTATAACTATGACTCGACCCTATTACATAAATAAGGGGGTTAAGGTTGGACCCTAACATCCTTTTCTGCCCTTGCTGGCGCAGCCTTGGTCTTAAAGGCCTCTCCCTTGCTTTTCTTCCTTCGACATTGGGTCGAATAATGACCCATCTCCCCACAGTGGAAGCATTTGACCTTGGAGAGGTCCTCCTTCCATTTCTCTTGCTTTCCCTTAGATGCTAGGGTAGCATCCACCTCCTCCACCTTCTTGATTCTGATACCCTTTCCGCTGCTTCTTGCCTTTCTCAGCATTCTGATCTCTTCTTGGCGAAGAGCAGCCCACATTTCCTCCCAATCTGGAAGGGTCGCTCTGCCCAATATGCTCTAGACAAACACCTCCCTGTCTTCTGAGATTGCGTTCGGGGCTATTCTCAACATCAATTCTTGATCCGGCGTGGCCCCTATGGATGTCAGCTAATCCCCGATCTCCTTCAATCAACCGAGGAAGGGGTCGATCTGTTCTCCCTTGTGCATCTGGTATGATCGCAACTAATTTTCTAGTAACATCCTTCTCTGCACAGAAGTATGCTGCTATAATTTATTTAGGGCCTCCCACATCTCATTTGTCGTGTCCTTTTCAGCACTATGTGGTACTACATGGTCCTTGACCCCGTCAAGAATGATGCTCTTGGCCCTCGCCATTGCCTCCTCATCCTTGTCGTTATTAGCTAGCTCAATTGGGATAGTTGTCGTCCTCAAGGCGAAGTGCTTGACACGATTCCTATCTAGTACGGATAAGATTTTGGCCTTCCAAACTACAAAGTTTGAGGCTCCGTCTAGTCTGTCCTGGTCTCTTACTCCGTGTAGTGGCATTTCGCTACTCCTCTACTTCCCTCCTGGAAGTTCTCGGTATGACTCCTTTGAGCCTTGATTTCCCCCTGGAAACCCTTCTGCCAATGTCAAGATGCCCCTCTCCAATCGTCTACACAACTGCAACACGGATCTAGATTCCTTGGCTAGAAATCCACCTAGGTCTTAAACAACCACCTGCAGGTCTTTGACAAACCTCACGAGCTTCCACCCTCTAGAGGGGAACATGATCATAGCATCACTTTGGTCCCAGGGGAACAACCACCAAATGTGTGCCCATATAGATACCCTTTCGCCCAAAAGAATGAAATTGAAAAAATCATCAAGGAACTCCTAGAAGTCGGTGCCATTCGTCCTAGCATCAGTCCTTATTCATCACTTGTGGTCATATTGCTCAAGAAATATGCGGAATGGCGCATGCGTCCAGACTTCAGGGCCCTCAACAAGCTTATAGTCAAAGATAAATTCCCTATCCCGGTTGTTGATGATTTGCTAGATGAACTAAATGGTGCTCAATTCTTTACTAAGCTAGATCTTCGCTCGAGCTATCACCAAATACGCATGAAAGAAGTAGACATTCACAAGACTGCGTTTCGAACTCATGAAGGCCATTATGAGTTCCTCGTCGTGCCATTTGGTCTCTGTAATGACCCATCCACTTTTGAGAGCCTCATGAATCACCTACTCAAACCATATCTCAGAAAATTTGTCCTTGTTTTCTTTGACAACATTCTCATCTACAGCCTCACCTGGGAAAAACATTTTCAGCATGTAGACCTGCTCTTGCAACTGCTCCGGATGCATAAATAATTTGTCAAATTGTCCAAGTGCTCTTTTGGCATAGAAGAAGTCGAGTATTTGGGCCACATTGTGGGGCGTGAAGATGTCAGGGTGGATCCCAAAAAGATCCAGGAAATTCAGGATTGGCCCCAACCCAAGACCTTGAAGAGTTTGAGAGGATTCCTGGGTCTCACTGGTTACTATCACAAATTTGTCTGCAATTATGGTCGGATTGCTAGACCCCTCACTCACCTTCTCAAGAAAAAATCATTCCTGTGGACCGATGAAGCACAACAGGCATTTATGGCTCTCAAACAGGCAAAGTGTTCTACTACCATATTCGCACTACCCGACTTCACCAAATCTTTTGTGATTGAATGTGATGCTTTAGGTACGGGTATTGGGGTTGTCTTAATACAGGAAGGTCGGCCTTTGGCCTTCACCAACCAACAACTAAGTGGGAAACATTTGGGACAATCTACCAATGAGAAGGAGATGATGGCCATCTTACATGTAGTGGATACCTGGCGACCATACTTATTGGGGTGGTGTTTCGAAATCTGCACAGACCATCAAAGCCTGAAATATTTTTTGGAGCAACGACTATCCTCGCAACAGAAAAATAAATGGCTAGCCAAAATGCTGGGATATCATTATGAGATAATTTACAAGAAAGGGCGCGAAAATGTTGTAGCAGATGCTTTATCACGCTAATTTGAGGAGGACAACACTCTACTAGCGATCTCTCTTCCCATTCCAAATTGGATTGAAGACGCCCGCAAGGAATGGTTTTCACATCCTTCGGTCTCCCAACTCATTAATAACTTGCGAGCAAATCCTAATTCCACAGTGGGCTACTCTTGGAATGATGAGATTCTTCCCTACAAGGATAGAGTAGTGATATCACCAACATCCACCCTCAAAACGCGCATTTTGGCAGAGTTGCACTCATCTCCCACTGCAGGCCATGCAGGCTTTCAGAAGACTTATGCTCGCACTCGTCGTTCCTTCTTTTGGACAGGCATGAAAACTGACATTCTTACCTTTGTAGCTGAATGTGATGTGTGTCAATGCCACAAAGAAGAAACAGTCAAGTCCCCAAGAACTCTACAACCCTTTCCCATCCCTGCCTCAATCTAGACAGATGTTTCTATGGATTTCATTACTGGTCTTCCGAAGTAAGGAAACAAGTCAGTCATCATGGTGGTTGTGGATAGACTTTCTAAGTATGCTCATTTTTTCGCCCTACCCCACCCATTTACCCCCACTTTGGTGGCTCAATATTTCATGGACCAGATCGTCAAACTGCATGGCATGCCCACTTCCATTGTGTCTGATCGTGACCCAATCTTCACCAGTAACTTTTGGCAAGAATTTTTCAAGCTACAAGGCACCCAACTCAAACTAAGTACTTCCTATCATCCCCAAACTGATGGTCAAACTGAAGCAGTCAACAAATGTCTGGAGACCTACATCAGGTGCTTCATTTTAGAAAAGCAACATCAATGGGTACAGTGGTTACCTCTAGCTGAATGGTGGTATAATACTAACTATCATGCCACCACCAAGATGCCTCCATATGAAGAGGTTTATGGTCAACTCCCCCCTTCACCTACTTCTTATATCCCTGGATGCTCTAAGGTGTAAGCAGCGGATCAACTCCTACAGAACCGTGCAACCATGCTAGCCCATCTCAAAGATAATCTCCATCAAGCTCAGAATCGCATGAAGCAACAAGCAGACCAACATCGTTCGGAGCGCACATTTCAAGAAGGGGATCAGGTATTCTTGAGGCTGCAACCATACAAGCAAACATCACTCAAACACAACGGCCTTTAGAAATTATCTCCAAAATTCTACGGACCTTACCCAATACTTCAGCGCATTGGAGAAATAGCCTAAAAGCTAGCCTTGCCACCCACTGCAAAAATCCATCCCATCTTCCATGTATCATGCCTCAAGAAAGTGGTGGGGAACAATTGCAGAATTCAAACCAGTCTACTTGAATTGGATGAGGAAGGTCCAATTTGGCTCCAACCTGAACAGGTCCTCGACACGCGAGAACGACATCTGCGCGACCGCACGATCAGGGGAGTCCTTGTCAAGTGGAAAGACACCTCTCCAGAAGATGCGACCTATTCTTCAACAGTTTCCGCAGCTTCAACCTTGAGGACAAGGCTGTTTTTATGGGGGAGGGCATGTTAGGGTCCAACCCTAACCCCCTTATTTATGTAATAGGATCAATTCATAGTTATAGTTAGTTAAAGAGTCAATAAAGCCCATATTAATAATTGTAAGTGATTAACCCACTTTTAAAGAAAGGGACCACAGTTAGTTGCAAATGGGGCCTGGTATTAGATAGATGGTATTAAGAGAACCATGGTACTGACCCATGGTATTGCATGTATGAATCCTATATAAAGGATAGAGACTCCCCATTGAGGAGGGTCGTGTCTTATTTTGTAATCAAGCCCTACTTTATTGGAGGTTGCCCCCTTGAAGAGACAAGTGAACATTGCTTTCATCCCTGAATAATAAAATACTTGTTGTTATTTCTCATTTTATTCTATGTTCTGGGTTGTGTTTCTTCGTATATTTGGTATTTTGGCATCTTTTCGCAGGTCAAGAGCATAATAAAGGAAGTGGAGACAGACGATGACTGTTCCATGAGTGCACATACACCACTTGAGAGGAAGTGGGGAGACATGAGTGCACATACACCACTTGAGAGGAAGTGGGGAGACATTGAGCTGTAGTCAGACGAACTACAGGCAATGAGGCGCAAGATCCTCGAGGCACCCAGCCTCTTGGATTAGACCTTGCTACGGGAGCCTCGAAGAGGAGTAGCAGTACTGGCGGATGCCAGTAGAGACGGATGCAGATGGAGCGACACAGGGAGCTATAGTACAGGATTCCCAAGACATCATGAGGCAGCAGTGCGAGAAGCATGGGAGTGTTGCATTAGTTCAGGATGGCACAGAGAGGTGTGCAAAGGTGCGAGATGCAGGGAGTTGTTGTAGTAGTGCAGAGGTCAGAAAGGGAGCACTTGTCAGCAACAGAGGGAGCTTTAGCATCATGGGTGTCTCTAGCCTGACAAAGATGTCAAATTTGGGAGATCAGTTTCTTACTTCTCAGTAACTGGGTTGCGGCACAGCAGTTAGCTGTGACATTGCTATGGGCAGCACGATGCAAAAGGATGAGAGGGGGTTGCAATACGGACGTAGCAATGGTAGTGGCAAGGCCATGTGTCGCAGTACAGAATGCAGCAGTGCAGATGATGCGTAGTAGACCTAGCATCAGCATCGGGACCGATGCCAGATGATCAGGTGATACTCAGTGAGGAGTATTGCTAGAGCACAATCCTTGCTAAGAGGGAGTGTTGATTTGGGGTAGCATCGGATGTGCCCTAGTCACGAAATTGGTGGAGAGGCTAAGGCACATGAGATATCCAATACCCAGAAAGGGTTTGGGCAGATTCTAAACAGTTGGGGAGATATTAAAATAATTAATATTTTTAATGGAGTCCCTAAGTCTAAACTTAAGGAAACTAAAATATTAATGTGAATCAATATAAAACTCTGTTAGAATGGTCCACAAGTCATGGATCAAGCCAGATCTAATCTTAGCCATTGATTAGGGACTTGATCTCAGACGTTGACTTGTCAACAAGAAAATTATAGGGGAAGTGTTGAGGGTCACTTGGAGAACACACCGAGTTGATCAAGATTTCGACTTTTTGGGGCTGGGTTTGCTGAAAAAGTTCAGAGAGTGATCAGAGTTGCAGCTGAGGGGCAATGAATACAGAAGCAGAGAGGCAGAGATAGCACCGGGAGGATCAGTGCAATAGCCGGAGAGAGGGACACAGAACCAGCCAAGGGTTCACGCAGAGCCAACCAGGGCTCACGCAAAGCCATCCAGGAGCTGTGCAGTGCCTCAAAGGGCCAGTGTGGGTGACACAAAGGGCTAGAGGGCTGATGCAATGCCTCCAGAGGCTAACGCAGGCCAAGCCAGAGTGATGTTGGGCAAACTCGGGCCAAAAGGGTTGACGTTGTCCCTAGAGGCTGATGCTGGGGTTTTGTGGGCCAAATTGGAGTTGTGGAGCTGTCGGAGTGTTTATCCGAGGTTTCAACCGGAATATCTACTACCGAGTAGAGAGGTACTACTGCCAAGATTTTTCTCTGTTGGGTGAGCCAGATTTGGCACCCAGATTGTATTTTGAAACTGCTTAATAAATCAAACCCTCAGATAGTTGCACCGGTTTTCCCGCATTGGGTTTTTCCGAGGACATTATTCCAAAAACAATGGTGTCACTTGTGTGCTAGTTTCTGTTTCCTTCAGTTGATGATCTATAATGTGTTGAGCATGTACTTGTATTTATTTCCAGTATTTACATGGTAAATAACTTGTTAATTAACAGAGCAAGTAGGTAGGAATAAATTAGAAAGTACATGAAGGGTTTCTAATGGGTTAGAATTAGAAATTCCAATAGTGCAGAAGGATCAGCGCTGACACAGAGAAGGCTACACAGAGCCAACAGGAGCCACGCAGAGGGCCAGAAGGATTGTGCAGAGGTTACCATGGCCTGCGTGAGTGACACAGAGGGCCAAAGAGCCATCGTAGAGCATCACAAGGCTGATGCAGAGGGTTCCAAACTGACACAGAGGCCAGGAGGGCTGATGCAGAGCCTCCGAGAGGTGTTGGAGAGAGTTTTGTGGAGTAGACTTGCCGAATATCTACTTCCGAAGAGAGGTATTACTGCCAGATTGATTTCTTTGTCGGGTGAGCCAGTTTGGCACCCTAGTTGTACTCAAGAAAGTTGCTTAATAATAAAACCCTCAGATGATGATTTGTAGATGATTGAGAATGTACTTGTCTTTATTTTAAATATTTATATGGTTAAATAACTTTTTAAGTAATTAAACAAGTAGGTGAAATAAACCAGATAGTGCAGGAAGAATTTATAACGGGTTAGACTTAGAAATTTCAACATGGTATTAGAACAAGGTTGTAGATCACAGGAGAATTGAAGGCACCAACTTAATCAAAATATTTGCAGCAGAAACAGCTGTCCCAGGAGACAGAGTTGTTCCTAACCAAAAGGCAGCAGAGAGGGAGTGATGCAGAGGGCCTGCGTCATCATTTTGAACCAAACAAAGGGTCAATGTAGAAGCAGTGAGAGGCAGAAGAGGCTCACGAAGAGCCACGTCATCTTGCTCAACCAGGTAGGAGTGACACAATTGACTAGAGGAGCGATTTAGCCACTGCTGAGATTGCACAGAGCCAAGACGCTCAGTTTCTTCAGCTGCTGGGGCCTAGGGAGCTATGGGTAGATTATGGATTGTGAAGTTGGTGGGGTGTTGTTGTTGTCGAAGCAGAACAACACCTAACGGGATAGAACCAAGGGAGAGGGAGTCGTTACCTAGGCGTATTTCTTGCCAAGAAATCCAAATAAGTATTGTAGAAGCAAAGGGATCGAAGAGGAGCGATTCGAGAGTTGGCAGGAGGATTTCCAAAGGGAAATCAAGACTCAGAGGGAGCCGAGGAGAGGATTTCCAGGAGGGAAATCGAAACTCAGAGGGAATCTAGGAGAGAACTTCCAGGAGGGAAGTAGAGACTTAGAGGGAGTCGAAGAAAAGAGCGGAGATGGCAATGAACGGATTGAGGGATCGAGACAGGTTGGACGGAGCATCCAACTTTGTCATCTGGAAGGCCAGGATCCTGTCTGTTCTGAATAGACATCGCATCAAGGCCTCGCCTTGAGAACCGTGGCTATCCTAGTCGACCCAGCTACTAATGAAAGGTATGAGGATGCAATGGCCAAGGCAAAGTGCATAATCCTTGATGGGGTCAAGGATCATGTAGTTCAGCATATTGCCAAGAAGAATACGGCAAAGGAGATGTGGGATACCTTGATGACATTGCATCAAGGCACTTCCGTGCAGAGGAAGATGCTACTGGAGAATCAACTGCAGTCATATCAGATGCAGAAGGGGGAGCAGATAGATCTATTCCTCAATAGGTTGCAGGAGATTCAGGACCAACTTACTTCCATAGGGGCCACATCAGATCAGGAGTTAATGGTGAGGATCGCCCTAACGCAGTCTCCGAGGAGTGGGAGACATTTGTCCAAAGCATTTTGGGCAGAGCAACTCTTCTAGGATGGGAAGATTTGTGGGCAAACCTTCGCCAAGAAGAGATTAGATGGCTGACCAAGGCGGGAAGCAGCAGCAAAGGAGGTTGAATCAAGAAAGAGGAGGAAGAGCATGCGACTCTGGCATCTGCGGGATAGCAAGGGAAGAGGAAGAAGTAGTACATCTCCAAGATAAAGTGCTTCCATTGTGGGGAGCTGGGCCATTATGCAACCCAGTGTCCCAGGAAGAAGAATAAGGGAGAGGCTTTTGACTCCAAGGCAGCGCCAGCTAAGGCGGAGAAGGAAGTAGAGATTGATCATGACTATGCCATGAGTGCTCATGTACCTCTAGAGAAGAGGTGGGGTGATATCGAGCTATAGTCAGGAGGACTACAGGAGATGAGGGGTAGGATCCTTGAGGTACCCAAACTCTTGGATCATATCCGGCTACGGGAGCCCTGAGAGACAGTAACAGGATGACGGATGTTGGTAGAAGAAAGATGCAGATGGAGCGATAGAACAGTGCTAGAGTGCAGGGATCTGTAGCAGCACAGAGAGGGTTGTAGCAGCACAAGAGACACAAAGGAGTTTGCAGCAGTGCAGGAAGGCACAAAGGTGTTTGCAGCAGTGTGAGAAGCACAAAGTTGTTGTAGAAGTGTAGAGGTAGCAGAGGAAGCACAAGATAGCAGCAGAGAGAGCTTCAGCATCAGGAAGGCTTCTAGCCTAACAAGGATGGCAGTAGTTGGGTAGATCAGTTACCAAGGTCTCAGTAACTGAGTTGTAGTGCAACAGTAGCAGTAGTAGTGCTATGGGTAGCACGATGCAACATGATGAGAGAGGGCTGCAGTGCAAATGCAGTGTTATGAGAAAGGACTAGTAGCAGCATAGATGCAGAGGGAGCTACAGTATAGATGTAGCAGTGGCAGTGGCAGAGAAGCAGTGCAGAGGATGTTGGGCAGCAAGCAAAACATGAACACAGGTACCAGTTCCAGATGATCAGGGTGATGTTCAATGGTGGAGCATTACTAGAGCACATTCCTCGCTAAGAGGGAGTGTTGATTTGGGGTAGCATCAAATGTGATCTAGCCATGAAAATTGGTGGACATGCTAAAGAGCATGAGATCTCCAAGACCCAGAAATGGCTTGGGGAAATTCCACCTGGTTAGAGAGATATTAAAATAATTAATATTTTTAATGGGTTCTTAAGTCTAAACTTAGGAAAATAAAAATATTAATGGGAATTAATATAAAACTGGGTGAGAAGGTTCTAAATGACATGGATCAAGCCAAATCTAATCTTAGTCATTGATTAGAGATTTAATCTCGGTCGTTGAAGACTCAACAGAAAAAGTACAAGAGGAGACTTGAGGGTCAATTGGAGATACACCAAGTTGATCAGTCAGTTCAATTTTCTGGAGCAGGGTTTACTGAGAGAAATCGAACTAGTGATCAGATTTGCAGTGAAAGGCAGTAAGTGCATAGCAGAGAGACAAAGATAGTGCCGAAGGATCAGCATTGAGGCAGAGAAGGCTATGCAGAGCCAACACGAGCCACGCAGAGAGCCAGAAGGATTGCATAGAGGATACCAAGGCTTGTGTGAGTGACGCAGAGGGCTAGAGAGCCAGCGCAGAGCATCAGAAGGTTGACGCTGAGGGTTCCAGGCTAACGCAGAGGCCGGGAGGGCTAACGCAAAGCCTCATAGAAGTGTTGGAGAGATTTTCGTGGAGCAGACTTGCCGAATATTAGCTTTCGAAGAGAGGTGTTATTGCTAGATTGATTTCTCTGTCGGGTGAGCCACTTCGGCACCCAATTGTACTCAAGAAAGCTGCTTAATAATAAAACCTTAAGAACTGTTGCACCGGTTTTCCCAAGTTGGGTTTTTTCGGGGACGATTGTCCAAAAATAATGGTGTCCCTTGTATGTTTGTCATATTCTTTCAGTTGATGACTTGTAGATGTTTGAGATTGTACTTGTGTTTATTTTCAATATTTATATGGTTAAATAACTTGTTAAGTAATTAAACAAGTAGTCGAAATAAACCAGATAATGCAGGAATAATTTCTAACGGGTTAGACTTAGAAATTTCAACAGCTATTGTTCTACTAATGCTTTTGCAACTACTGCAATAATGAGTCTAATCTCCTCAGATCCTGAAGTACTAGCTTCCATAGGGTTGCTCCCTCTGAAGCTAAACTCCCTCTGAGTCTCGATTTCCCGATGGGAAATCTCTCTACTCCCTCCTGGCTACTCGCACTATCCTTCTACACTCGAAACTGGACTGCATAGTTTTATACTGGGAATCTTCTGGCTGGAACTAACCTGCATCCTGCAACTGGGAAATTCGCACTGCCTATGTCACTGCATCTAGCTCTGCAACTGCCTCCCAGATACTAACTACAACTAAATTTGCAACTGTCTAATGATGGATTGCGTCTGCTAACAATGAACCTGCTACAATGATATTGTGGGCTCCTGTAGCAAAGGTGATGATCTGCTGCAGCAAT
This sequence comes from Pinus taeda, assembly GCA_000404065.3. NCBI lineage: Eukaryota > Viridiplantae > Streptophyta > Pinopsida > Pinales > Pinaceae > Pinus > Pinus taeda. The sequence continues at coordinate 84,724 of APFE030443340.1, read as the reverse complement.
CTAGAACTGATCTGACTGATCTCTTTGTTGCAACTGCGTTGGACCTTGCCCATCTGGCACACCGGAGTCTCATGCTCCTCCTCCACTTGGATCTGGTACCCCACTATCTCCTTTTCAGCCTAGTCCCTGGCTGGGACTCTTCTTTTCTTTGCAACTCGCACTAGACTACTCGCACTTCCTCCGACAACTGGAAGTCGATCTGCTGCCCAGATCTACATTCTGGCTATCTCACACGACCTCCTCTAGAAATCTCGTACGGTCATCCCTGCAAAGCTACAAAATTTGTGGGACTCAAAACTGGAGAAAACCAAAAAATCTCCCTCTTTCCCGCTGCTCAACTGTTGGATCTACTACTTGCACTCCCTTCTGGAGTGAGAAGATTTGCTCACAACTACTACCAATCTTCAACTGGAAAAATTAGATCTCTAAAACTCGAGATACCCTAAGAAAAATTTTCCCTTTGTTGTGTGTGCTCTTCTTCCTTCCTCCTGATGCTAGCTCTGCTCTAGCAAACTGTTGCAAAACTACTACATCCAGCTAGAGATCTGCTTTGCGAAAATATTGGGTTGCTTCCTCTACCTCTAGAATACCTCAATCTAGAGAGATCAAATCTTTCTTTCCCTCTCTCAGAAAAATTGAATCTCCTCAAGAAATTCGGCCTCTTGGCAAAGTGACTGCGCTACCCTTTGGGGTTTCGATCTACTACCCACACTAAACAACGAAACTCCTTTCTTCTCTATTGAGCTCTCTGACTAATCATCTACGCTTTGATACCATGTGAAAATTCGAAAACCCGAATCTTATTGCAGCGACTGGAAATTATTCTCCTACATGTTAATTAAATTTAACAATTTATTCACTATTTCCTACAACAAATATTAAACAACTCACACTACAACCTACACAAATAAAATTGCGGAAGAATAAACGCTAGAAGAAATGCTAGCATACACATAAATTGACACAGTTATTTTGGGAGAAATGTCCCTAGAAAAACCCAACTTGGGAAAATAGGTGTAGCAGTGAGCGTTTATTTATTATGCAGTAGTGAAATTTGAGTACATCTATGGATACCCACCTGGCCATCCAAACAACAAGAAGATCTGGTAGAGATTTCCCTAAGAAACCTCGGCACTCGCGCTCCCTGCACTCGTGTTGCCTATGCTCGCGTTCCTGCACTCGCGTGTTCCTGCACTCGCATTTTTGCTCTCGTGTGTTCCTTCACTTGCGCGTTCATGCACTTGGAATAACTCAGCCTCTTGCTACTGCCTCTCCGGATCTGGAAATCTTCCTCCGGATCAATGTCCCTGCCCCTCACTAACACTGTGTCCCTCTTTGGCTCAAACTCTATTGTTGCTAGCTCGATCTGCACAACGAAGTGCTACTCAAGTGTACTCTCCAAGTGCCCATTGACTTCTTCTTATAATCCTCTGTTGGGACTCCAATGGCCAAGCTTAAATCCTAATCAACGGCTAGGATTAACTAGAAGTCGATCCGTGTGAGTTTCTAGAACATTCACATCTTGACTTAATTAATTCTGATTAATTAACCACATTCCCTAAGTTTAGACTTAGGAAATATTAAAAAACTGGTTAATTTCCTAATTAAGTCATTTCCAGGGAGAATTTCCAGAAATTATTTATGGGTTTTGGACATCTCATGTATTCTAGTCTCTCCATAAAATTTCAAGGCTAGAACAAATCTGATGCTACAAAAACTAACACAAAGAACAACATGTGATGTATATTTTTGTTCATATAGCTAAGATATAGGTCATATGATTTGATCTGGAAACTAGTAGGGTTTGGAGGTCTGATCTCCCCTAATATTGGTTACGGGTGCTTCTTTTCATGCAATGATATGAGATGGTTCTTTTCGATGATACAACTATGATTGAGATATGTTCACTCGAGATTCGTTATGATGTAGCTATGATGAGATAAGGCTTATGATGAGAATGAAAATTCCTCCCTAGATGAGAGGGAGTGTTGAAATTGGCAGTCAGGGAGAAATTCCTAAAAGAAGCACCAAGTCAAAGTGAACTAGTCAAAGAAAAATATTATTATATGTTTATATTGTTGTGGAAAAGTTTTCAGGGGCAAGATGATTCGAAATTCATCAAAAGAATATATTTAACTTAAAATGAAATTCAAATTTAAGAATTCTCGCCCAATATTACAAGTCGACCTACTCATTGGAATAACTATAAATTAACTCCTCTCCATCATTTGGAATTCAACAAAGGCTCAACACTGATTCATATGGAAAATGTAATCTGAGGTTTCGTCTCTATTTCTCTATACGGCTTTGCTCTTCAAGTCTTGCAATTTATCTGTGAGAGGGTTTCAATGGATCACAGTGGTATCTCTTGGGCACACCAATATACAAACAACATAACTTATGTTCTAGGCATGATTATACTAACACCAATCTTTTTGTATAATTGATATAACACTCACCGTAACTCGCATTGCACTCTCAGTGAATATTGGCATTGCACCATAATGGATTGATCTCACATCTACTCCTTTGCATCATGATATGTATCGGTATCTATGAGTATGGCGTTATGTTTTCAAAAGTAACTTTGGTATTGCAGAGTAGAATTGTCATCAGTTTGGCATCATTTGAGTCTTGGCATCATTTCAGTTATGGCATCATTATCGTTACAGCTATGGCATTGTTATAGTTGCTTAAATATGACATGGCATCGTTACAGTGTTGGCATCATGTCATGACATTGTTATAGCAGGTATGACATGTTTTCGACATCCTAACAAGTATCATTACATTTGTACAGTATGGTTTCCCTGCGAACATGAAGGTATCAGTTCTTTGTATATGTACAACCCAATCAGTGTTATGATATCGTCATATAACACGTATGGCATTATTTATATTCAGCACAGTAGCATAATTTGACTAGGCATCATAGCAACTTGATTGTTCTCGGCACTATGGCATTATGATTGATCGTGACACTATGGTAGTATAGTTAGTCCTGGTACAGTGATACATCTTAGATGATTGTATTGACCATATTGGCATCTCAGCTCAGTAATATGCATGGCACTACTGGCATCATGTATCAGTTTTGGTATGCCATAGTTTGTAGAGCATATGACATTGTATTCATATATCGGTATGACGTCAAAACACAGTATGGATGAGCAGTATTATGGCATTTTATGTATTCATGTATATATTGCAGTCTTACACATTTCTGAGACATATGCAGAAACCTCAAGTGAAACCCTAACGACAATACAACCTTACAGTGATCTAATGCTTTTATAATGACCTATCTTCATGATGACAGTATTGTTATGTCCTTGATGATGACACTGCCTAACATGATGATGACAGTGTGTCTATGATTATAGCATTCTTGGTTTATCGAATGTCAGTTCACAAACGAAGTTGTGAACTAACCTGGGTAGGCCCTAGGTGGTCTGTTGTAAAGATGTATTTCTCCATAGATGTACTTTGTGCGGTTTCTCCCTGGTTTCCAACCATTCCTGGTGTCTCTATGTGTGAATGCTTTTCTTCTTATGTTCATTTTATTTCCACTACATTTTTGTTGATATTGTTCTTTCTACATAATTGCATATGATGTTATAATGTTGTGGGGTGAATTCAACATGTTAATAGTGTAATGCAATTATCAAAGCAAAGAACAATGAAGCCCTAAGAAAATTAACACTTTCTCACACGTGCAGTTGTCCAAGAGAGATAAAATGATGAAGATGAGAGAATATATAGACCTAAGAAAATCAAATTTCTCCTTACTCATACTTGCTCTTTGTTTTTTTTTCAAATGAGACACGATGTCTTATTTATACACGTCAAAGGGGGGTGTGACAACCCAAGGGACACGCCCCTTCACTGGCTAGCCGAATTGTCTTAATAAAAAAAAATGCACATAATTCATCTAGTGCCAACTTGAAGACACTTTAGTCATGCGAGAGAGGTATAGCTCTTGTTGCTACACAAAAATCAATAATGGGTTTTGGGTCTTTATGATTTTAGAGCTAAGTCTCTTGGAGGGTTTTAAGACCCCTTTCTCTTTGATTGGTTTCGGTGTCAAAGATTCAACCCTTGCCAATTCCTTCTCTCTAATCTATTTAACATAATCTATGAGGCAACATTTATCTATTTCTGGCAATAAGGGTTTCTGAAGGAATAATTATGTGGCAGCAAAGGTCTATGGCATTTTCATTGGGCAGTGAATTATCATTTAGACATCATTTGAGGTAGCGACCCATCTACAAGTACTCATCTATGGTAGTGCAAGAATTCTAAGGCTCATTTGGACAGAAGATCATCCCAAAGGATGTATCCCTCTATGACATTGAGGGGTTGAATAAACCTTGTTGTGGTTGCAAGCTACCCCTGAAGGGTTCTTTACGGCAACGAGTTAGCCTGAAGGTCAAATTTGAGATAGTGAATTCACTTATAAAGTTTGATTGAGGCAAATTGATATGTCTGAGGTGGAAATCATGGCAACAAGCCCTCTAGAGGTCTAGTCTGGGAAACAAGTACTACTTGGGGCAGCGTACGTTGGTCAAGGTTTTGTTGGGGTAGCATACGCTGGTTCAAGGTTTTGCTGGCGCAGCAACTCACCTCTATAACCTTCTCTATGGAAACATGTGGCAGTGCATTAAGCCTAGGGCTTGATTCAGACAGCAGATCGCCCCTGTGGCATCATCCAAGGCGAGTCAATGGCACCAAGACATCCCTAAGGTTTTTTTGTATTATCAGAACATCTCTATGGCATAAACGGTGGTGAACGAAGTTTGGTTGATTAGATTGTGGCAGCAAAGAGGCAACAAAATTTGGCTAATTTTTGAGGTTGGTTGTAAGGTGTAATATCTCGTTCAGAGATATTCCCCAAAAACCCGAGTAAATTCCAACCAAATATGCACAGATGATATAATAACCGGGAAGCTCAAAATGATAAAAATAACAGTGGTGCAACATATAATAATGTAAACATGAAATATAAACAGATACTCGAGAAATGCAGAGAGAAATGCTAAGCCATTTTATTATACTAAGTAATGGAATGAGTACAGGAGGTGATCAAAAAGATGGCACCTCGACTTGCACCAGGCAAGTGAAGAAATATACTCAAAATAGAAAAGGAATGGCCTCTCTCTGAACTGCGTGGATGCTACTAGAGAACTGTCGTGCTGCTGCTACTACTGGAAATCAATTGAGGATTTGGGGTTGCTCCCCTCCTCAGAAAATGCTGAAACTTTGGAATCAACCTCTACTCAGGAAACCCAGAAAAACCCAGAAAGGATTTTTGAAATGGCCGACCCCCGAAATCGCCCCATTGGGGAATCACGCAATCCCTCAAGGCTCTGTGTTGCCACTGAGCAAAATCCTCCAAAATATTGCCTGAAACTCTGCCAAACTCCTCCAATATGCAAGAGCTGATCTCTTGCTCAATCTCATAGCTCAACTCCTCCACAAACCCCTAATACGGAACTGCCCCCAGAAGAACTATGTTCCTCTCTCTCAAGACTGTGCAGTCCTCCAATGCTCAGCTCCACCTCAATGCCAAACATCAAAACTACTGCAAAGAGACTGTTGAAACTACCTTGCCTGAGTAGGCACTCGAAGTCCCCCAGGGCTAAGGGTGAGATCTCCGAATGGAGACACTCAGTGAACTAAATAGTGCTGCAGACAGGCTAAACAGCCAGCGTGCTCTAAGTCGAAGTGACTAGCTCAAATGCTCATCACTGAATGTTAAAATGAGGAGGCTCCTCTCTCCTTTATAGCATTGGCCTCTCTCAATCCCAAGGCTCACCTCCTCTTGCCACGTGTTCCTTTTCCCGTCTGCGCAGTCCCTCCAAGTGTCTGCGTGGGCCCCATCTCTGCGCGGTCCTTTGGCCCCCTTGGCTCCCCTTCAAGTCACAACGTTGTGCTACTAGGAAGTGACTTTTATTCTAAAAGTGAGTTATATCCCCTTTTCCTCACCTTTTTATTTACAAATAACTATAGAAGGCAAAATTGAGCAAAATCGAATATTCCAATTAGCCATAGTTAATTAGGAATATTACAGTCTCCCCTGGCAAAATGTTGCTTGTCCTCCAGCAACTGAAGTGATGGATGCTGCAAATTTTTCTCACTTTCCCAAGTGGCATCCTCATCCGGTAAATTCTTCCACCTCACCAAGAATTCTCGGACCGTCCTGGTCCGCAGCTGCCTCTCCCTGGTATCAATAATAGCGTCTGGCTACAACACCAAATGCCCCTCATCATCTGTGGGTGGTAGCTCATCTGTCATTGTCACATGCTGCGCCAATGCCTTTTTCAAGCATGATACATGAAAGATGTTATGAATCTTGCTGCCTTGGGGTAGCTCCAACTCATATGCAACCTGTCCAATCCTGCATATCACCCTATATGGCCCATAAAAGCAGGGCTTGAGCTTCTCAGCCCCCTTCTACATCAATGACGACTGTCGGTATGGCTGTAATCGTAGGTACACCAAGTCCCTTACTTCGAACTGTCTCTCCACCCAACCCCTGTCGACATACAGCTTCTGTTGGTTCTGCGCTGTAGCCATATTATCCTTGAGAGCTCGGAGAATATCCCGACTCTCTTGGATCCAAATCTTGGCTCTCAGAGCCTTGCTAGCACCAAACATCACATCAGCAAAAGATAAGGGATGATATCCATACAAAGCATAGAATGGTGACATACCAATGGACATGTGATGTGTAGTGTTGTAGCAGTACTCCCCTAGATGCAGTCACTTCAGCCATGCTCGCTGCTGCCCACTGACATAGTTACGCAAGTAGCCCTCCAGCCACTTGTTAACTATCTCTGTCTGCCTGTCCGTCTGTGGGTGATAACTGGTACTTGGTGTCAACTCCGTCCCCACCAACCGGAAAAGCTTCTGCCAAAATCCGCCCATGAAACAGTTGTCCCTGTTGTTGACTACTGGATTAGCACCTGATGATTATGTGATGACTCCATGCCCAAGGATGATCCAGAGGACACTTGTACCATCAGATGTCATCAGTCAACAGAGTTTTTTAACTCTCCTTCTATCTTCTCATCATATTTCTTCTTTGTACCCAGATTCCACACCCTACGGGGAATTGTAATAAGTGATGCTAGTATGATGTTTCTTGAATTTGTAACAGGCCTAGGATGTGGGACTCGATCAGCAAACGAGTACACCTTGGAGTGTTTTTTTATCCGGTGAATTATCCCTTCTTTTCCCTTCTTTTTCAGAGGCGGATAATTCTCTGGATTTTTTCACTCGTGCACACCCCAAAGCGAGGTGACGGTTTGAATATTGAGCCCCTGACACATCTTAGTGTCTAGGGTCGATGTATATTACCATACTAGATCACACGAAAAGTTTCGTGGAATTTGGCTAGGTCTAAGTAGGATTTTTAAATAGTTAAAAATTTCCCGCAAAACGGGATTTTTTAATTATTTTTTATGTAAAGGCATAAATAAGTGGCTTTAGGAGATGTCTGGGGCGTATGACCAGTCAAAATTCATCCTCAGAGGCCCAGCATTCTCCTAGGGCCTACTTTGGGGGTCAAAAAATGGCTCAGTGTCCCTCAAAAGGCAATTTTTCCAGCGACAGTGGCAAAAATGAAGAAAAAATTCAAAAAAATAAATAATTGGAAAAATTTAAAAATTTTTCCAAAGTCAAAATAAGTCAAATTTTGACATGAAGATTAAGCAGAAAGTCAAAGATGATGTGGCATGCAGTGTGGGGCCCACCTCAAGTCAAATTTTCAACAGATATTCAAAGTCAACAGAAAGTCAAAGTCAAAGTCAAATTAAAGTCAAAGCAGTCAACAAGGTTCCACGTTAAATTGCTGAAGGTTATTATAGCTTTGATTTAAATTTAAGTTAAATGAATATATATAAGTGGGACCCCTCCTCAGCAAATTAAAAAAAGGAAGAAGAAGGCTTCCGTACGCTGTCCGTACGGCAGCCCAGCTAAATTTGACGCAGTTTTATAAGCAATATTAACATGGGCATGATCAGTAAGTGGGAAAGAAAATACGCTGGCAGTCATAGTTAACAGCATAAATACATTGGCAATTAGCTGAAATAGTCCAAAGAGCAATCTACGTGGGCAGTCCATAAAATACGTACAGCTCAGCAATTAAAACATTCCGTACGGCAGCAAACAACAATTAAAACGCAGTCAGCACAATTTCCACGTGGGCAGTCAACGAAGTTAACCTGGACAGCATTGAACGTATCACATACTCCAGCATATTACAGCCAGTACTCAGCAATTAAAACGCAGG
>APFE030443340.1:40036-76411 GCA_000404065.3 Pinus taeda | reverse complement strand
CATCTTAGTGTCTAGGGTCGATGTATATTACCATACTAGATCACACATAAAGTTTCGTGGAATTTGGCTAGGTCTAAATAGGATTTTTTAATAGTTAAAAATTTCCCGCAAAACGGGATTTTTAATTATTTTTTATGTAAAGGCATAAATAAGTGGCCTTAGGAGATGTCTGGGGCGTATGACCAGTCGAAATTCATCCTCAGAGGCCCAGCATTCTCCTAGAGCCCACTTTGGGGGTCAAAAAAATGACTCAGAGTCCCTCAAAAGGCGATTTTTCAAGTGACAGTGGCATGAAGAAAAAATTCAAAAAAATGAATAATTGGAAAAATTTATAAATTTTTCCAAGGTCAAAATAAGTCAAATTTTGACATGGAATTCAAGCAGAGAATCAAGGGTGATGTGGCAGAGCATGTTGGACTCACCTCATAAAGTTTCAGAAAGTCAAAGTCAAAGTCAAAGTCAACGTTGAAGTCATGAGGCAATCGAATTTTTAAGTTTAAATTTTGATTAAATTTCAAAGGTTGAATGTTTAAATATAAAAGTGAGTGGGTAGGGGACCCACCTCACCTCAGCCCACCAAATAAAAAGCACTCAGCAAACAAAAAAAAATCCGTACGTATTCCGTACGCAGCTCAGCCTCAGCAATATTAACATGGGCACAGTTCAAAGCATATTAAAACAGCATTCAACGTGTTTAAAGGGCAGTCAAACGGTCAGCAAAATACGTTGGCAATTAAAACAGGAATATACGTGGGCTATACTCAGCATTTAACGTGCCCAGTCAGCAGGTAAATACGCATACATTCCAGCAGGTACGTGGTTTGCAACGCAGGTTATCTCCAGCATTCACGTGGGCAATTAAACCAGCATTTACGTTGGGCAGACAGCAATGTAACGTACAGCAGTTTGCAAGCATTTAACACAGGTATATCAGCAAGTTAAGTGGGCAGTCAATCAGCAAGTTATATTTCAGCCATACGCTCAGTTAACGCATGTTTTCACTCAGTATTTAAAGGCAGCCACACAGCCAATACGCAGATTTAAAGGCAGTCAACAATCGTACAGCAGTAAGGTGGGCAGCTCAGCAATATATTCCAGGCAGTTAGACAGCAGTTTTGCATGGATAATGTCAATCAGTTTAGAGGCAGCCAATCAAGAGCAGTTATCTCCAGAAATTAAACACATAGCAGCCACTTGGAAATTCATTTTTCATTGGGATTGTCATCAAGTTACATGTGTCATTTCATTTTTTCATTGGGATCTTCGCCTGATTGCCACTTGTCATTGGAATTTGCCTTGGGATCTCCTCCCATTTGCCTATTTATATGAGCCTTGGGCTCTTATTGTATAATGATAGAACGAGCTATTGGGCTGGCGGAGACTCTGCCGGATTTTGTACTCAGCTTTCACATTAATAAATAAAAGTCTTTGGGGTTACTAGCTTCTCTTGTGGTGCATGCTTTGGTACACGAGGTATACCTGTATCGCTTGATATTCATTTTGATTTTCATTTGCTATCTAGTTGTTTTTCATTTTGCCTGAAGGCACTATTGTCTAGGGAGGAGAGATTTGCAGCTATCTCAAATCTCCCCTGGGCTTGGTATATTTTGTACACTTGTTGTAGCTTGTCCATTTTCGGTTGAATGACAAGCTCAACTTGGTCTCTATATGCCAAGTCTCTTTTTGCACTAACAATTCGTTTGCAAGTGTTTTCTGTGTTTTCAAGGGATAGGTTGCCAGCTCTATTGGAGGGCGAGGACTTCTTCGGTGGGAATAGTCACCTCCAACGATATCGAAGGTCCCACATGCTGTTCAAGCCAGCAATCGCACAAGACATCAAAAAGATTTACTTAAGAGGGAGTTTCTTGAGCCCTTAGCTTAGTTTCTATTTTGAAAAGTTAAAACAAAATTTTCTCCTTTCATTTAAAAGCATTTGTTTTTCATTCTGAGCATAAAAAGAAATACAAACAAAAATCTTTTCATTTTTGAAAGAGCAACGTTTTTAAGGCACTAGTCATTTATGTGTTTCATGCTTATCGTATGGTTAATGGCTATTGCTTATATTATGTTTTGCTTATAGATCTCAGATTAACAATCTTATTTAACTCTAATAATTCTCCTAGAAATTTACATCTTAACTTTAGGCTTAACTTTCCATTTAGGGACCACCCCCCTTAGCTAGCCTAGGAGATAGCTAAAACGGAGAGAGTTGGGATCAGTGTGACAACCCCTTCTCTGAGTTTCCTGCCACTAACCACACCTTGTGGGGTTGAAGGCTTTTCTCGCTAACTGGTAGGTAGGTGCGGGCGGCAGGGTCAACAGGGGGGAATAATAGGTATGTTTTGAATTACAAGTTCTTGCTCTCTCCATATTCATTCTTGATAAACTATTACTAACATCCTTTTATCTAGCTCTCTTGAATCTTAAAGATTCTTGATCGGGTGATTCATCATTAGATAAATCTACCCTCCTCATATCTTTGATTGCTCTTGCGGAACCCTAGAAAGGTTCATTGTGAAAACCGTAACTTAAGGGTATGTTGATGATTATGTATGAAACTCTAATCTGCTTAGGGTTATTGTTGAAAGAAAATGTATGATGTTTTGATGAAGTCATGTTTGGGGTTTTTGTACGGTTATGGAAACCCTAACTTGTTAGGGTTGAATGACAATGTTTGAAATCCCAAAATTTTGAAGCATTGAGAATTTAGGGGTTGCTATATTTTGTGTTGAAACCCTAAATTATTAGGGTTTGGGAGAATGTATAAGCAAGACCATTAAAATGTCTTAGAAATGATTTCATTGGGATGTGTGCGTTTGTCTTATCAAACCCTAATCTGATCAAGTTTGTTATGTGTCTAACTCTTATTGCTATTTGTGTAATTGGGTTTAACACACACATGTTGTGATATGCTTGTACATGATGATGGAATGCTAGATATATGAGTTGACCTAATTGTTGATGGTCATGAGTCCTAGGCTTTGGAACTAAGCCCTAGTCGAAGTTTGTTTCTCTAGGATGATGGTATTTGTGAATTCTTGGGTTTTGGAGTTAAATCTTAGTAGAAGTGAAAATCTCTGATGTATGATGACAATGTGATAATTTGAGATTTGTGTAATGATTGTTGAAATCTGAGTTGATAGTTGTGAATGATGTTTGATTGAGAAAATCTAGGGTTTGCAGCGAACCCTAGTGGAAGATAGTCATGTTGTTGATTGAGCTATGATTGGTTTTTGATTATTCATCTAGGGTTTGTATGAAACCCTATTGGGAAGTCTAACATATGAATTTTGAAAGTTGTTAGATACGTGGTAGATCTATATTTGTTTGAATTATTTCTAGGGCTTGGCAATATGTTGTAGTAAGGGTATGTCATACCTCTGGAAGAAACATTAGATGTAATGAAAGCTGTTATGAAATGCTCGAAGTCTTGATGAAGTAGTCTAAGGTTTATGACAAAAACCCTAACAAGAGGTTGAAGAGTATGTGTCTCTTATTTGCAATTAAGTTTGGGCATCTGATATATAAAGTTTAATGCTTCCGTGATTTTGATATGATTAACTTCATGCTTCTGTAGATTTGGATGTACTTGCTATCTAAGTTGTGCAGGTACATGATCTTCAAGATAGTGAAGATGTTCGTAAAGAAAAGATGTGATAAGCATGATGATGGTAATAATAACTTTAGATGAGAAGGATGGAAGCCATGAAAGATTATCTGATGTCAAAGAAAGAAGTAAATCTCCCCAAGTTAAGAGGGAGCTTGGATGAAATCTCTCTAGGTTAAGAGGGAACTTGAATGAAAGAGGGAGCATGGGTAAAAAGAATCTCCCTAGTTGAGAGAAAGGTCATATCATAGTCATGATGGACAATTTGAAAGAAGAATTTGGAGAATGTATTTTAGGGCTACTGAGATAACAGAAGCTAGATCTATTTGCAGAGTATGTTGCTGCATGTAAAGTAGGAAAGGAAGCTATATGGTTGAGGAATCTTCTGCCAAGATTCATTTGGAAATCTCTAAGTCCTATTATGAAGAAGCAACATCAAGTTGTTTGGAAGATCCCAAAGGTTTGTATCTGTTTATGTACATTTGAAATTTTGTTACTGATTGGGGTTGTGTTTATACATGTATATCTCTTGGAAGTTTGATAACATGTCTTTACATGTTTAGAGTTGATGATCAATTTGATTGGAGAGATTAGCTTGATCGGGAAGGATTTGTTACCAATCGGGAAGTTAGGCTTTGTGAGTGAGACATTGCTTGGGAGGATATCTGGTCGACATTTTGTTGATGTCTAGTTCTCGAAGTAGGGAGGGTGGCGTCGGCATGTGAAGCCCTGGTAAGGTTCTTCGCTTTGCATCGAATTGAACCACATTTTCACGGAGCTCTGACCTCGGATACACACCTAGATCCCTGGGTTAATGGTTAGTAAGTAAGCTTGATGGTACCTAGAGAGGCTGAATGCTTTAGTCCATCTTAGTGCCACTTGGATAGATTGCCGTGGTCAGGAATCTAGTCCATGGCATTGCGGTACCTAAAGTTCTTCATGGTTCATGTGTTCTAAGATCTTCCTTGTACTTGTATTGATGAATACCTCCCTGGTTAAGAGGGAGTGTTGAAATTTGTAACTAGGTTCAGTCTTCATAAATGTATTTGAGATGTACTTATCACAAGAATGAAGAAAAATATTTGTTATTATTATTATGACTTATTAAAGCATGGGTTTCATGCTTGGGTCATCATGTTTTAGGTCAAAGTCCCCATTGAGGACTTCTAGAATTTATTCTGTCATTAGAGCCATTGTACATTTAAAGAGACCCTTCTTGGGCTTTCATATCATGTAAAAATAATTATTTTTGAGTCAAAAATGAATTTAGTCTCCTCCACACGTAGTTGGCCTCAAGAAGATCAAGTCGGCCTCAAGACAAGTAATTCAACCTCACAGAAGGGCTATAAATACAAGGAGCTTGAATTCAATTGAAGCATCTCATTCTCTATCACATAGTTTGATCTTTGAAGCTGGAAACTAGAAAAGTGTGAAATTTTTTAAGGGCTAGAAAAGAATCTGGAAAGAAGTGCGAATTTCTAGAGGAAGATAGAAGGGCTCAAAATTGAAATTTTGGGACAAGTCTCACTCCATTCCGAGGTGTATCAAGGGAGATCGAATTTCTCCAAGTTTGGTTGAAATTGCTACTGCTACTACTACTGGGTCGAAGCTCCTTGTCAAGGATTGTCATCTGCAAGAAGGATTGAGGGCTGACTTGGCATGGAGGGAATCTCTGTCTGGGTCGAGTCTTGGATTATCTCGAGAAATTATTGAAGGAAGAATTGTTGATTGGGTTTTCCCCTAGATAGGGGTTTTGCCCTAGCTATCCACTTACATTTGTTGTCCTTGTGTTATTGTTTTGATAGTTGCTTGACGAACTAAAAGATAAAAGAATCACAAGTAATTATCTATCTAAGAAAATCCTTCTGCCTTTCTGATTTTCCAACAGCTCCTCCCCCAAGTCGTCCTCCTCTTGCTGCCCCTATTCTAATGGTTCCTTTGGCACTAACCATGCACGTGATGCTCCAAGTTGGGCACCTCAGACTCCACCCTCCACTAGGACAATACATCAATATTGTCTAAGGAAATGGCATTTGGATCCAATGGTGTTTCTATTTGCTTCACCCAAAGTTGGATATTGTAGTGCACATACACTAAATCATTGAGGCTTGAGAACTCCAACCTGTAAGAGTGTAAAAAAACTAATGAGTCTTGACTCTTGACACTAGAGGGTCATAAATTAAAATTACAATAAATGGAATTGCTCAACTGAAGGCTGAAGCTCAAAATTACCTGTTGCAGTTTTTTGAGTGTATTTTCTCAAATACACTCTAATTGCGCTCACACCCTGAAGAGCTACATGTTTGACTCAGGATTCTTGTGGCCAATTTCTGCAAATTTGGTGCCCTTGTACCATAGCTTCGCCACCAAATATCTGCAACAAAATAAAGAAATAAAAAAGTTAAAAACTTAATACATAATTAAAAATTATAAATAAAAGTTACATAATTGAATTTTAAAAATCTAGAATTATAAATAAGTAAATTCTAAATTGAAAATTCTAATGAGTCATGACTTGTCACTTACGTGGCATGAAGAGGGTCCTTTCCCTAATAGCAGCATCAAAGCCAAATAGGCCAACCAAATCCCGATAAAACTATATCTCGCAATTGATTTTTCTACGAAGCTTAGGATGAGGTACCATCCTCTGAATACAGGATTGGAGCCCTTCCATCATCTCGCCATCAAAATCAAAGGCACATTTGTATGAAAATGCTGGGTTGAGGAAGAGTGTTGCTGCATGAATGGGTCGATGAAGCATCCTTGTCCACTGACTATCAATTGCATCCCATAACATCATCTGTTTATCAAGCCCAGTGGAACCCTTGTCTGCATACTAAGCACGAATGGCCTCCTTGGTCCAATCCATGGCCTCATACAAATAAGCCATTGCATGCTTGTCCCCATCTACCAATCTCAGAGCCTTTACTATATGTTCACTAACTGAGCACACTTCTTCTACTCCTTGCCAAAATGTGTTCGTACACCATTTTTGCAATGTCTCTCCCTTCTTGTCTTCTGTTGTATCTACAATCACACCACTCATCAGAAACAAACATTTGCTTCAAGTCAAACAGGCATCAAAGCAAACACTGAAGAGTAATAAAGTTGGTGGAAAAATGTGTAATTGCAGGACGCCACAACTCCTTGTTTCTAGTGTATCTCCTCATGAGGCTAAGAACAAAAGCATGGTTATATATAAACTTGAGGACGCTCCTAGCCATATCAATCACCTCCTTGATGAAGCAGAGTTTCCCCATATCCTCAAGTAGCAAATCAATACAATGTGCTGCACATAGAGTCCAAAACAATGTGCGGTGCCTCTCCATAAGCATCCTGTCGACATACACATAATTAGTTGCATTATAAGTTATGACTTGCACCACATTCTGCATACCAATCTCCCAGATGAACCCATCTAACTACTCACATATCAATGCAGCATCTTTTATATGTATTGAGGCATCCACTGATTTAATAAACATGGTACCTTTAGGACAATATACCAAGAAATTTAGAAGGGTCCTACCCTTCCTGTTTGTCCAACCATGAGACATCGCTGTGCATCCAGACACCTTCCATGTCTGTTTCAACTCCGCTGGTCTAGAGTTGATGTCCTGCTTTTATGCTTGAAGGATTGGCCCCCACAACTCCTCATATGTAGCACTTTTGTACCCTGGGCCCACAACAACAATAACATCACACATTGGCTGCCAAAATGGATTGGTTTTGGTGATGCTGAGAGGTAAGTTGCCCCAAAAAAGACACCTCCCCATAACTCTATCTGCTTCTTGCTTCTCCTTTTTTTTAACAATTGATTTTATGGAAGGTTGTGCTCTATGTCTTGTTTGTGGAACAAAGAATGATGACCTCCCACCCCAAGTAACATTAGCACTAGTAGGTGACGCTATTTAGTCCCTCCCACTACCCTCAACCCCAAAATCAGAAGAAGATTTCTCGAAAGATCTACCTGCACATTCAACCTTGTTTCTTTCTGCGTTTTTCATCAATTGCTTAAAGAGGGTTTTGTATAAGCTCTGCACTAGAAACCATACAATGCCCAACATCATGTCTAGGGAGTATAGACAGTTGGTATTTCAATCTCTTAACCCCTATTGTCATCTTGGTCCCACACAATTTGCATGATAGATATGCCTGATTTGGCCCACCATCAGGTTCCCCATACTCCCAAAATGGGTCGAAGGCTTTTGGCATATTTGTAGTGAACTAATTCAAACCTAGGGCACCAAAAAAACAAAAAATTGGCATTAAAACCCCATACACAAAAAATAATAACCACCTCATTTTAAAAAATGTTTTGTTTACTACATTATTTGCAATGAAACATGGCAATAAGAGGATGCATAAGAAAGTTAAAAAAAAATGAAGCTTGTTGTCCCAATATGCAAAAAACCCTTGCATTGGCTCATGGGCATGAAAATCATAGCAAATGGAAAAAAAACAAAGAAGCAAAATGTTGGTAGGCAAAGAGGCAAGCAAGCATAACCCTAAATCTATGAAAAAAATCATTAACATAGGGGTTTTTAAGAATATACCTGTTAATGGAAGAAATGAAGTTTGTCTCACTGTTCCTGAATCTTTGATCCACAATTTTTTTTTAGTTGGTGGTGATAATGGTTGTTTGATCCTTAATCCCTTCTTGAAAGCCACCACAAAGCTCCAACCCTTCCTTCTCCAAGACTAAGAAAGAAAAGTGAGCAAATAAAACCCAAAAAATTGCTTTTGTAGCTGTGACCCAATGTGCCTAGCGATAAATTAGGTTGTCGCGCAATTTTTGGTCGAGATATTGGCAATATTTCGGAAATATCGCAATATTTTCAAGCAAGAAAATATCGCGATATTTTCTCGATGATTTTTTGTCTTGCTGAAAATATCTCAATATTTCCGAATATCGCCGATATCTTGGCGATATTATCAACACTAGTTATTTTTATAGCATGGGTTTCATGCTTAAAGTCAATTTGTTTTAGGTCAAAGCACCCATTGCGTGCTTCTAGGTTTTGTCATCATTGTAGTCAAAAGAGTCATTTTCATATGTAATAGACCCTATTGGGCATCTTGTAACAAGTCAAAAGAATTTATTTGAGTCAAAAGTATCAAAATACTCATCCAAGACCAAAGTCGGCTTGGCAGTGAAGAAGTTGACCTCATTAGGATTGTCTGTCCTTTTTGGAAGCCTATATATAAGTGATCATTAGATCTCATTTGAACCCATCAATCATATTCGATCAAGGAAGCAAAGACAAGACGAAAGAGGTCAAGCAAAGATCTAGAAGAATGAAGAAACGACAAAAATTTAGATTTTTCTCTCTCTATCACTCCCATATGCTGAGGAGGCTAGGGTTTATGTAGCTACAAGGATGAAATTTCTGAGCTATAAGAGAAGGGACAGAATCTGAAGTGAAGAAGTCAAGTTGATCATCTACATGCCTTTGAAGAAGAAGCAACCCAAGAGAAGGAAGGAGGAACTCTAAAAGAGTCCTAATCACCCACATGTGTGAAGTTGCAGTGAATTGCAAGAGGGCCGAAGTTGCAGCACTGCAGTGAGGGATGAAGTTTGTTGTTGGAAGTCGAAGTTGAGCATTTGGAAGAGATTTGACTTGGTTTGACTTGGTGAAGAGAAGCACATCCTCAAGAACATTGACTTTGTCTTGGAAGGGTCTTAGTCTTGGGTCTAGGGGTCTTGGAATTCGTCATTTGAAGATTCTATAAGAAGAGATTTTTTGTGGGTCTTCCTCTCTTGGAGAGGTTTTGGCCCTGGCTAGTAGACTACATCTTGTATCCATTTGTTCTATTGATCTTCATGTTTTGGTAGCTGTTTGATGATAAGAACGCTATAATAACAAGAGAAGAAGAAACTAATTAAAAGAATATCACAAGCAGTTATGAAGCTAAAAACAAATCACTTCAATTTAAGCCCTATTGATTTCTTAACAAGATCTACCTTCATAAAATGAATGCTCTTCCTCCTTGGGCTGGACGACCACTTCTCAAGCTGAATACTGCCTAAACCCTAGCCGTCTAGGTTAGGTGAGGGCCATAACCTTCGAACTTTAGACTTCGCTTCGATATCTTGGTCTTTGGCACCTGCAAGTTATATAGATAGAGCCGTCCACAAGATCTTGAAGAAATTTGAAAATAAAAACCCCGAAGAATTATTTACAAATTGCAAAATAAAGTACAAGTGTTAGTAAATTTATTTACAAATTATTCACAATATCTACAAGAAAATTCAAGCTCTAATTAACGAATAGATCTTTTATAGCCCAATTGTAAATTTGAAAAGAAGTGATAGAAATAGTTTTTTATTTTAATGTATTGGCCAAAACTCCCTACAAAACAAATTGTTAGATCAAGCTGGGAAGCCAAAGAAGATGAAGATCTCCTCAAAGTCTATGTACTTGGGGGTTGCCCAAGTGCTAAATCCCCTGAAGGTCTCTACACACTTTGAAAGATAAATTATTAGTTTCAAAAGGGGTTTAGATACACATTTAAAACCCTCAAGATCTAGAGATACCTACTAGATCGAGTGAGCATAAAATGTTTCTCTAGAACCCAACACCTAAAGTAAGATTCCTGTGCTAATAGATGATCTAACCACTGGCTATTGAAACAACAATATTCACTAATAAATCATTAGAGCGTTAAGATAGTTCAACACCTACCATAAATCATTAAGAGAGACACCTAGACTTGAAACCCCAAAGACCTATGCTTTATTGTCAAGAGAAATCTAGCAGAGCTTAGCTCAGTATATCATTAATTGAAGTTACAATGAGGAGTTAGAAAGCTTTCTTATATAGAAAATGAGAGGGATAAATCCCTCCAAGTGGAAAATAATGGTTAGTAGCTCGATCCATGTCTTGATCCTAAAAAAAAATTCGAACCCTTGATAAGCTAACACGAATCTCTAAAAGAATTCAATTTTCCTTGTTTACTGGGTTGGAGGGATCAAACTTTGACTTCTACACTGTTACCCACCACTGGTGGGTATTATCCATAGGAGAAATTTTTCTCGTCTATGGTCCTCAACCGACAGCCAGCAACCCATTGCAACCACCATATTGCTTGATGTGCCACTATCTCCGCCACTTGAGCTAGCCATATGCTTCCTCGCCCATCTGTTATGATCGTATGTTTGAAGGTGGGCCTTTCAACCCCGAAGGTATGGCTCTTCATTGTGTAGTTGGTGGGAATGTTTGTTTACTTTTCATGGACACTTTTGGGCATGGATTAGTGGGGGGATTCGGCAGAAGGAGTGGGCTTGGTTTTTACTCTTGTCTCCTCTATCCAATTTGATGGTTAGCCTTGTATCCTAGTGCTGTGGGATCTCCTTTATTAGCTACTAGCTTTAGGGGTGGCACTACATGGAAAACCCCGATTTTGGTTGCATGGTCTCGCTTCCCAACACCATATACATCACCCCTCTCCTATGATGTCCCCTGTACTTATGTTCTCCTAACAGCGACACCAATTTTGCAATTTTGTCTAAGTTATATTAATTTTGGCTCAACTTTGGATAAGTGGGTGGTAAAGGGAGAATCACTTCATTTTGTGGGAGAAAGCATAGCCAAACATTAGAAAAAGGGAAAGATTAGAGTGCTAGTGGGAAGTGGGGACCACCCAAAAAGGGGAATTCGTACCGCTTAAGCTAGTATGCACTTGTGGGAGGAGAAGAAAAAGGAGGCAAAGTGAATTGGAGGAGAGAGAAGGAAGGTGGGGCCAACAAGTATAAGTATGAGGAGAGAACCTTCATTTGGGACTTTTGATCATTTTAGATTGTCTCTACTGTTCTCTTGAGTTGTTTAGCAAAGACACCAGAATGCTGCTTAGCACACAGAGTTTTTGTGCGGAAATCCCGCCCTATCTTCGGTGGAGTTCGAGTGCCAACACTAGGATGTCATCTACGCTACATTGGGGAGCTGTTCCGTGGGATTTTTTAGGTGTTTTCATGTGGTTCCTTTAGCAGACTCAGCGCAGTAGGGAAATTTACACTCCTTGGGGGAGGTAGTTGTGGAGTAGATATTTTGTCGACCTTTCAGGGAGAGATTAGGACTATCATTTGTTGGAGATTTGGAGTGTTATCTATGGTTATTTTTGTGGGAATCTTGCAGTGACATTGGTAAATTTCCAGGGCTTGCGCAAAAGGAGTTTTGGGCCTGCATAGTACATAGTGAAGGCTGCACATGGGAGAGGCTTGGCAGGGAATTTGGAGCTGGGATTTGCTAGGATCCATATGGAGGATATTTGGAGGATTTGCTCAACATTTTGGAGGTGTTTTTGGCAGTTCATTTCCTGTGGAGTGAATTACCCAGATGTAGGAGGAGCTCAACAAAATTGGGGTAATTTCGGAAGGTTGGAACTAGGTCAAACCCTTTCTGGGCTTTTCTGGGTTTGTGGAGGAGAGTCCAACATTAATTTGGCAGAATTTTCCGAGCATTCTAAGGGGCTGAAACGGAGGTTTCTTTCCAACCAACAATGCAAATTTTCGGGGTCAACGCAAAAGCTTGAAGAGGAAGCACTTGATAGCATCAGAACAACATTTCTCTCACATGGTGTTTGTCCCGCTTGCTTTGGCCAGCCTAGGTGCACCTATTCCATACATTTGTACTCTCCTCTTTGATAATAAAATGGCTCATTATGGCATAGTTTTTTGGCTGAATTGTTGGTGTTTATTTGCTTGTTAAAATTTTGTGTATGCATGGTGGAATTTGGTTGTTTATCCCTGTTATTTCTTATTCGAATATTACAGTGGTATTAGAGCCATAATCTTGGCTCAGCCTATGGGAAACTCTTCATATAGGTCAGGCATAATATCACATACAAGAGACAAAGATACAAAAGCAAGGAAAGAGAGCTACAAATTACCCTTGACCTAGAAACCCTTGAGTAGGAGGTTGAGAAACCAAACATGGGGGATAATCATAATGACAAAGAGAAGAGAGAGGAGGAATTTTCCCAAAGCCTCTTGAAGGCTATCAATGATTTGTCCAAGGGTATTGATAAGTTGAGACAACAGAACAATAGTAATAACAAGGGTAAGGGAGACCAAGGAGACATCCATTTCGGAGAGGGTTTAGGTACCTCAAACCACTAGGCCACAAACCCAAACAACGCGCCTCACATCTATAGCACACCACCCAGGTCGACTATCCCTACGTTTCTAGCATCTGGTGTTGGAGGGCAGTAGTGGCAGGAGGATATGTGTATGGGAGAGTACTTTTTGGAGTACCAACCATATGGGGCTGATTTTAGAGATGACATCACCTTCAAAGATTTTTTCCAGCTCAAGAATAACAACAAGAACAAGGGGCTGAGTGGGGAGCTTATATGCATGGCACTGATTTGCTGCCTACGGTGGGAAGACTATTCCTTCCAACTTTTGATGGCTCTCCTAAGAGCTCAGCCAGGGCGTGGGTTGAGAAGCTGTATGTATATTTTCAGCTTAACTAGATTACAGAGATGGAGGCAATCAAGATTGCCACTTTGTACTTGGAGGGAGAGGTTCATGATTGGTGGTTCCACGGATTGGCTACCTTGGGGCATGCAGGTATTACTTCCTACGAGGAGTACACGCAGAGGGTGTTAAAACGTTTTGGGAGGAGAGACCCTAAGGAGCACTTTGGAGAGTTGACGCGGCTCAAGCAGACCGGTAGTACCAAGACTGGTTTGTGGAGGGGTTAGTAGAGCTATTGACGGGCTTGGTGAAATCCAATAGGCTCACCATTTTGCATGATACAATCGACCAAGCCCGGGATTTGCAGGATGCGCTTCTGAGGACCAGAGCGCAGGTACCCACTAGACCCGTATTCAAGCAGATGGGTAGAGACACTAAGCCTCCACCACAACGAGATATTCAGGGTTGTGGATAGTTGGACAATGAGACTTGGAGGGACCTTCATACGAGGATGTTGTGCTTCACTTGCCAAGAGTCATGGGCACCATGGCACAGGTGTACCAAGGGCAAGGCACACTTCATAAAGGTGTTTTCTGGTAGTAAGCTGGAGGATGATGCAGAGCAAGAGACAGGCATGGGTGATGGTGAGCCACAGGTTGTTGAAGTTTCTAAGTTTACTTAGTTAGAAACCCTCCATGCACTTTATCTGATTTATTCCTACCTACTTGTTATTTTACTTAACAAGTTATTTACAATGTAAATACTGAAAATAAACACTAGTGCATGCTCAACATATTACAGATCAACAACTAAAGGAAACATAAACAATCACACCATATGACACCATTATTTTTGGACTAATGTCCTCGTAAAACCCAATGTGGGAAAATTGGTGCAACTATCTGAGGGTTTTCTTATTAAGCAATATTAGAGTACAATCTGGGTGCCGAAACTAGCCTACCCAACAGAGAATTTCCTTGGCAGTAATACCTTTCAGTTTCTGACAAATCTCCTGGCTGAAACCCCGGATAAACCTTCCGGCAATGACTCAACACAAATTTGCCCCAAAAACCCCAACGCCAACCTCTTTCTGGACTGCGTCAACCCTTGTCTGCCCAGTGCTGGCCTTGAGTCACCCCGGATGGGTCTGCGTCAGCCTTAAGAGGCCCTTCGTTAACTCTTTGGCCCTCTGCGTTAGCAACGCTGGCCTCTTTGAGGCTTTGCGCAACTCCCGTCTGCCCCTGCATGAGCCCTGGTTGGCTCTGCGTCACTCTCCCCAGCTACTCCACTGCTCTCCTGACACTATCTCTGCCTCTCTGCCTCTCTGTACTCAAATGCCCCTCAGCTGCATCTCCCGATCACTAATTCTATCTCTCTTAGCCAACCCCGCTTTAGAAAATGGAATGATTGATCACTCTGGTGTATTCTCCAAGTGACCCTCAAGCCTCCTCTTATGCTTTTCCTGTTGACATATCAACAACCGAGATTAAGTCCCTAATCAATGGCTAAGATTAGTTTTGGCTTGATCCATGTCTTTTGGACCATTCTAACACAATTTCATATTAATACACATTAATATTTTATTTTCCCTACGTTTAGACTTAGGGACTCCATTAAAAATATTAATTATTTTAATATCTCTTGAACTGTTTAGAATTTGCCCAAACCCCTTTCTGGTTATTGGAGATCTCTTGTGCACCAACCTCTCCACCAAGTTTCGTGGCTAGAGCACATCCGATGCTACCCCAAATCAACACTCCCTCTTAGCGAGGATTGTGCTCTAGAAATACTCCTCACTGAGTATTACTCTGATCATTTGGCATCGGTACCTGTGTTGATGCTAGGCCTTCTTGCCCAACATCCTCTGCACTGCTGTATCCTGTCTGTTGCCCATGGCTCTGCCACTGCCACTGCTGCATTTGTACGACAACTCCCTTTGTATCCGTGCTGTTGCTGGTCCTTTCTCCCAGCACTGCACCTGCTTTCATCATGCTGCATTGTGCTGCCCATTGCTGCATTGCAACTCAATTACTGAGAAGTAAGTAACTAATCTCCCAATCTGACCTCCCTGTTGGGCTAGAGACCCTCTTGATGCTGAAGCTCCCTCTGCCGCTGACAAGTGCTCCCTCTCTGACCTCTGCATTGCTGCAACAACTCCCTGCATCTTGCACCGTTGCACACCTCTCTGTGCCATCCTGCACTGGTGCAACACTCCTGTGCCTCTCGCAATGCTACAGCCTGCTAGCCTCGCGCTGTCTCAGGACTCCTGCATTGCAGCTCTCTTTGCCGCTCCATCCGCATCCATCTCTATCTACATCAGCCAGTGCTGCTACTCCTTGTCAGGGCTCTTGTAGCAAGGTCTAATCCAAGAGGCTGGGTACCTCAAGGATCCTTCCCCTCATCGCCTGTAGTTCGCCTGACTACAGCTCGATGTCTCCCACTTCCGCTCAAGTGGTGCATGTGCACTCATGGCACAGTCATCGTCTATCAAAACTTCCTTCTTTGCCCGTGCTGGCACAACCTTAGTCTCACAAGACTCTCCCTTAGACTTCTTCCTTGGACACTAGGTCGCATAATGATCCAGCTCCCCATAATGGAAGCACTGGATCGTGGAGAGATCTTTCTTTTTCCGCTTTTCCTGCTTTCCCTAAGATGCTAGGGCCACATCTTCCTCTCCCTGCTTGACTTTGATCCCCTTGCTGCTGCTACTTGTCTTTGATTGCCGTCTGATCTCTTCCTGGCGAAGAGCTGCCCACATCTCGTCCCAAGGTGGGAGAGTCCCTCTACCCAGTATACTATGGACAAATACCTCCCAGTCTTCTGAGACAACATTGAGGGCTTTCCTCACCTTCAACTCCTGATCCGGTGTCGCTTCTATAGCAGTCAACTGATCTCAGATCTCATTCAGTCCTTCGAGGAAGGTGTCAATCGACTCTCCCTTCATTTGATACGACCTCAACTGATTCTCAAGCAACATTCTTCTCTGCACAGACGTATGTTGATTCAACTTCTTGAGAGCCTCCCACATCTCAAATGCTGTTTCCTTCTTGGCTATGTGTGGTACTACATGATCCTTGACCCCGTCAAGGATGATGCTCTTGGCTCTTGCCATTGCCTCCTCATACTTGTCGTTATCATTGGGGTCGACTGGAATAGCCGTTACCTTCAAGGCGAAGTTCTTGACACGATTTCTGTCAAGTACGGATAAGATTCTGGCCTTCCAAATTGTGAAGTTCGACACTCCGTCCAGTCTATCCTAGTCTCTTACTCTGTGTAGTGCCATGATGCTCCTCTACTTCCCTCCTGGAATTTCTCTGTTCGACTCCTCTAAGTCTCTACTTCCCGTCTGGAAGTTCTCTTCTGGAATCCCTCTGAGTCTTGATTTCCCTCCTGGAAATCCTTCTGCCACTGTTGAGATGCCCCCTACTCTAATCGTCTTTGTGCAACCGCACCACTGATCCGGGTTCCTCGGCTAGAAACCCTCGGTAGCAACTCCTCTGGCCTTGCTCTGTCAGGTACTATTCTGACTACAGTATCTCACCAGCTTCACTCTGTAATATTCCCACAGCCTGCTAAACCCCACCAACCTGAAGGTGAGAGCTCCCAACTTCTACGCAATTTTGGCACCAACAACTTGACCTCCTTAGCCAACTGCGTCAACCCTCCCAGCTATTGCATGGCTCTGCGTGAGGCTCCCTTTGCTTTCCTTAGCCTCTGCGCTGCCTCTTCCCGACTCACCTTTGATGACGCAGGCACTGCGTCACCCTTCCCTTGTTGCTGCTCTGTTAGAAACAACTTCTGTCACTTCGGGCCAACTGTTTTCTACTGCTATCGCTCTGTTCGACTGATGTCCTTAGTCCTCTTGTGATCTGCAGTCACGCTCTGATACCATGTTGAAGTTTCTACGTTTACTTAGTTAGAAACCCTCCATGCTCTTTATTTGATTTATTCCTACCTACTTGTTATTTTACTTGACAAGTTATTTACAATGTAAATACTGAAAATAAACACTAGTGCATGCTCAACATATTACAGATCAGCAACTAAGGGAAACAGAAACAATCAGACCATATGACACCATTATTTTTGGACTAATGTCCCCAGGAAAACCCAATGTGGGAAAACTGGTGCAGCTATCTGAGGGTTTTCTTATTAAGCAATATCAAAGTACAATCTAGGTGCTGAAACTGGCCTACCCAACAGAGAATTTCCTTGGTTGTAATACCTCTCAGTTTCTGACAAATCTCCTCGCTGAAACCCCGGATAAACCTTTCGGCAGCTACTCAGCACAAATTTGCCCCAGAAACCCCAACGTCAGTGTCTCTCTAGACTGTGTTAGCTGCTCTTTGCCTAGCACTGGCTCTGTGTCACCCCGGATGGGTCTGTGTCAACCTTAGGAGGCCCTGTGTCAGTGCTCTGGCCCTCTGCGTCAGCAACGCTGGCCTCTTTGAGGCTCTGTGCAGCTCCCGGCTGCCCCTGCGTGGCCCTGCATAGCCTTGGATGGCTCTGCGTCACTCTCTCGGCTATTGCGCTGCTCTCCCGGCACTATCTCTACCTCCCTGTCTCTCTGCACTCAAATGCCCCTCAGCTGTATCTCTCGATCACTAATTCTATCTCTCTTAGCAAACCCTGCTCTAGAGAATAGAATGACTGATCACTTTGGTGTATTCTCCAAGTGACCCTCAAGCCTCTTCTTATACTTTTTCTGTTGACATATCAACGGCCGAGATTAAGTCCCTAATCAACGACTAAGATTAGATTTGGATTGATCCATGTCTTTTGGACCATTCTAACATAGTTTCATATAAATACACATTAATATTTTATTTTCCCTAAGTTTAGACTTAGGGACTCCATTAAAAATATTAGTTATTTTAATATCTCCTGAACTGTTTAGAATCTGCCCAAACCCTTTTTGGGTATTGGAGATCTCATGTGCCCCAACCTCTCCACCAACTTTCGTGGCTAGAGCACATCCGATACTACCTCAAATCAACACAGGTGACAAGAGGAGGCCCACCAGCCCCACCAGGAGGAGCTTTTTCCTTGCTTGCAGCTGGAGTTATCCATTCACTTCAGGGAGTGTCGAAGTACCTATTTATGAGAATAAGGGGCACGATGCAAGGACAAGGCATTTCGGTGCTAGTAAACAGTGGGGCATCCCACAATTTCGTAGATGCCCAGATGGTGGAGAGGAGAGGCATATGCACAGTGTCCTTTGAGGGCTTCTTTGTCTTGGTGTTAGGAGACCATACCATGCAATGTACTAGATATGTTCTTGGGTTGACAGTGGTGATGGGGAACCATTCGGTGACAGACCATTTCTTTGTGGTTTATGTTCTAGACACCAACGCGGTG
This sequence comes from Pinus taeda, assembly GCA_000404065.3. Classification (NCBI taxonomy): domain Eukaryota; kingdom Viridiplantae; phylum Streptophyta; class Pinopsida; order Pinales; family Pinaceae; genus Pinus; species Pinus taeda. Next base: position 58,028 of record APFE030443340.1, on the reverse strand, counting down.
TTTGGTGTTCAGTGGCTCTACTCTCTTGGGCGTGTTGCCATTGATTGGTAAAGATTGGAGATGGAGTTCACAGGGCCAGTTGGGAAGTTGGTGTTGTTGAGAGGCATGCACTCATATCCCCCACAGACAGTGTCAATGCACAGTATGGAGGCAGACTTGAGACATGGGGATATAGAGTGGGCTGTGGAGCTCAGGATATCTGATGCAGGGGGTGAGTCCAAACCACCACACTTGGACATCCAGGCCATTCTAGACAGGTACCCAACAGTATTTGGAGACATCCCACTAGGATGACCACCTGACATGGGGTTTGAGCACACTATTGAGCTAGAGCCAGGGGTATAGGCAGTCATCACAGACCCATACAGACATACCAAGGCCTATTGGGATGAGATTGACCGAGCTATTCAAGAGTTGCTGGCATTGGGGCACATTAGGCCCAACTCTAGTCCCTTCACTTCATCAGTTGTTCTGGTGAAGAAGAAGGATGGTATGTTGCGGGTGGGTGTGCATTGTCTACAAAGCTCTTAATAAGATGTTGAAGAACCAGTACCTCATCCTTCGCATAGATGAGCTTATGGATGAGGTACACATGGTTCATGCAAGACTGGAAAGTAGCAGGTGCGTTGGTCAGCCCAAAGGGCATAACCAAAAACTCAAAGTGGTTGTAGTGACACCTGAAAGTTGTCTTAGGGATATCCTGATGCCTCACGCATCCATTAATTATTTTAATTTCCTAAGTTTAGACTTAGGGTCCCATTAAAAAACTTAATTATTTTAATAAAATTGTCTCCAAGTGGAATTTCCCAAAACGCTTTCTGGGTTCTTTGGAATACATGTGCCCAAGCCTCCCTGCAAAATTTGAGACTTAGAGCACATTCGATGCTATCAAAAATCAACACTCCCTCTTAGCGAGGAATGTGCTTTAGCAATGCCTCCCACTGAAGCATCACCCTAACTTCATAACGTCGTCCTCTGTGCTACTGATGTCTGACACGCTGTCCACCAACTATTGCACTGCTGCTGCAACTGTACTGCTACTGACACTGCCAGTGTCAACACTGCATTCGTACTACAGCTCCCCCTGAATTTTTGCATTTGTGCTGCTGCTGGCACTGCCATTGCCAGCTGCCTTTGCACTGCAAATTGTTGCTGTTACTGCATCAGCAACGGAAAAACATCCCAAATTACTGAATAAGTGTTCAACACATATACATCTCGATGCTGAAGATATGACTGCTGCTATTCCTACGCTGACCCTCTAAAGCCATTGCGCTACTGCTGCTATTGCACTGTGCTTCCCTGCACTGCTGCAACTCTGCACTACGCTGCTCAGACTTGGCTTTCTAACCACTGCGTTTGTCGCTCCAACACTCCTCTGCTCCATCCGACATTGGTCCGTCCTACTACTTCTAATCGAGGCTCCTGTAGCAAGGTATTGATCCTAGTAGTGGGCTCCTCAAGCATCCTGCCCATTTGTAGATCTTTCGAACTACAACTCTAAATCAGCCCACTTCCCTCCTGAAGGTATCTTGGCTATCATGGCGAACTCCTCCTCCTCGATCTTCGTAGGTGCAGCCTTCGGATCGTTCTGCTCATATTTGTCCTTCTTCCTGAGAGGACACTGTGTTGCATAGTGACCCATTTCAGCACACCTGAAGCATTTGATCTTCGAGACATCCTTCTTCCGCCTCCACTGCTCTTGCTGCCCATTGATGCAAGGGCTGCATTCTCATCCTCTTGCTTGGGCTTCGACCCACTGCTGCTGCTTCAGTCAAGTTTACACTTGACCAAGTCTCTCCTTAGCTCCTCTTGCTTGAGAGCTTCCTACATCTCATCCCAATTCGGTAAAGTCACCCTGTCCAGGATACTCTGGACAAAGACTTGCCACTCATTTGAGACTGAATTGAGGACCAGTCTCACCAACTCGGACCCTTGAGGTGTAGACCACACAACTGCTAACTCATCACGAGTCTCTTGAAGCTTCGTGAGGAACAAATCTATGCGCTCCCCCTTCTGCATCTGTGTAGATCTCAGTTTTTTCTCTAAGTACATCTTCCGCTGCTCGGAAGATCCTTGATACATCGTAGACAACACATCCCACATCTCCTTAGCAGTCCCTTTGCTAGCGTTGTGACAGACTACATGATCCTTCACTCCGTCGAGGATCATTCGCTTTGTCTTTGCCATTTTTTCCTTGTACTTCTTCAGCTGATTTGGATCTGTAGGCTCAACTACCATGCTGTCGACATAGGTCTTAAGAGAATGCTCATCTAGAAGGAATGACATTCTTGCTTTCTAGATGATGTAGTTGGATGCCCCATCTAACCTGTCCTGATCTTTGAGCCCACTGGTTTCCATCTCTGCCACCAAAATGTCGAATTGCTCATCTCTGCTTCTTATTGCAGCTGTTATAAGAAAACAGACTTCTTGGCAGAAAGTCTACTGAGAAAAAATCCCCTCACTGTGCTTCTCTTCTCTCTTCTGACATCTTTCTGCCCAACAAAAATGGCCTGCAGAAAAAATGCGTCCCACCGGCTCTTCCTCATGTTGAGGCTCAGTGCAGCTCCCTCTGCCACGACAAGATCTCGATCTGGAAGCCCTTCCTCTCTGTCGACTCACTCAGAGAGAGGCTGCCTCGAAAATTTTGCCTTCCCGGCTTAGACTGCGCAAACCCCTTTGGGGATTCGAACTACTGCCTCCTGCAACTATTTTGATCTCCTTTTCTACTTAGCGTTGTGCTCTCTGGCACTGTTCTTCTTGTGTCACCTGCACTGCTTTGATACCATGTGAAAATTCCTAAACCCGAGAATTGCTACTGCAACACTGATGATATTTTTCCTACTTGTTAGATTTACATGAGCAAGTTATTTGTAGTTTCCTATGACAAATATCGAAATACATACATTGCAGCCTACACCAATTAAATAATATGCTGAAACAAGAATCTGAACAAGAGAAAGATACAACACAAATGACACAGTTGTTTTTGGACAAATTTCCTCGGAAAAACCCAATGCGGGAAAACCGGTGCAACAAATCTTAGGGTTTTTATTATTAAGCTAAAGTATTATGAATACAACCTCTGGATGCCTTGCTGGCAATCCAGTATAGAGAATATCACTCGGTGGAAGAAATTAGTAAGATTACTTCACTCTACACTGAAAGTCTTGGCTGATCCGATCGCTGAACCAACAAGTTCCCCAACGACTTCTGCGCTACCTCTGCTGGGCCTGTGTCAGCCTCTAAGGCACTACGTCACCTCTGATGGAGATTGATTTGCTTCTCAAGAGCTGATTCTAGCCCTCTCGGCTCAGAAACGTTAGCCTCAGCGAATCTCGGACTTTTGCGTGGAGGCTCTGCGCTACTTTGCATGGGGTCTGTGTGAGCCCTTCCTGGCTCTGCGTCACCCTCTCTGGCCTCTGAGCTGCCTCCTTTGTGTGTCTCTCTGCCTCTTTGCTGAGTATTCTTGGTTCCAGAGAAGATCCTCCAGCCAAAACTCCCTCTGTCCCTCATTGTGTGATCACTACAAATTGCTGCGCTGCCTCTAGCTCCAGTAATTTGATTTCACTGATCAACTCTCTGTGTGTCTTCCAAATGACCCCGAAGCTTCCTTAAATAATCTCCTCGTTGACATTCAACAGCCCAGATTAGAAGCTAATCAATGGCTAAGATCATTTCTTCTTAATCCTTGTCTTCTTCTAGAAGTTACACCCACAGTTAGATTAATACCCATTATTTATTTTAATTTCCTAGGTTTAAACTTAGGGTTGCATTAAAAATAATTAATTATTTTAAGAAAACTGTCTCCATGTGGAATTTTCCAAAACGCTTTCTGGGTTCTTTGGAATACATGTGCCCAAGCCTCCTTGCAAAATTTGAGACTTAGAGCACATCCGATGCTACCAGAAATCAACAGGCTTAAGAGACATTTTGAGGTGGGAGACTTGGTCTTCTTATGTCTCCAACCATACAGACAGTCTATGCCGAAGTAGAAGGGGGCCGAGAAGCTACAACCATGCTTCTATGGGCCCTACAAGGTGACCAGGAGAATTAGTGAGGTGGCATACGAGCTGGAGTTTCCACCTGGAGGCAAGGTGCATAATGCCTTTCATGTCTCATGCCTCAAGAAGGTATTGGGACAATAGGTGACAAAAACTATTGAGCTACCCTTGTTGGATGATGAGGGGCATTTGGTTCTTGAGCCTAAGGCTATTTTGGAGACTAGAGAGAGGAGATTGAGGAGCAAGACTATCAGGGAGTATTTGGTGCACTGGAGGAATTTGTTGGATGAGGATGCCACATGGGAGGGTGAGCATATTTTACAACACCCCACATTACAACTGCTTGGGGACAAACAACATTTGGGAGGGGAGAACTGTGATGTCCCCTCTACTTAATTTCACCTAGCAACTACACCAATTTTGCAATTTTGTCTGTATATTAATTTTCGCTCAACTTAGGATAAGTGGGTGGTAAAGGGAGAATCACTTCATCTTGTGGGAGAAAGCATAGCCAAACATTAAAAAAAGGGAAAGATTAAAGTGGTAGTGGGAAGTGGTGACCACCCAAAAAGGTGAATTCGTACCCCTTATGCTAGTACACACTTGTGGGAGGAGATGAAAAAGGACGCAAAGCGAATTGGAGGAGAGAGAAGGAAGGTGGGGCCAACAAGTATAAGTACGAGTAGAGAAACTTCATTTGGGGTTTTTGATCATTTTACATTGTCTCTATTGTTCTCTCGAGCTGTTCAGCTAGGACAACACAGTGCTGCTTAGCACACGGGGTTTTCGTGCGGAAATCCCACCCTTCCTTCGGTGGCCTTCGAGCGCCAGCCCTAGGAGGTCACCTACACTACATTGGGGAGCTATTCTGGGATATTTTTTAGGAGTTTTCGTGTGGTTCCTTCAACAGACTGGGCATAGTAGGGAAATTCACACTCCTTGGGGAGCTAGTTGTGGAGTAGATATTTTGCCGAGTTTTCAGGGAGAGATTGGGACTATCATTTGCTTCAGATTTGGGGTGCTAGTCGAGCTTATTTATATGGGAATTTTGCAGTGACATTGGCACATTTCCAGGGCCTGTGCAGAAGAAGTTCCGGGCCTGCGCAGAAGGAGTTATGGGCCTGCATAGTACATAGTGAAGGATGCATGTGGGAGAGGCTTTGTAGGGAATTTGGAGTTGGGCTTTGCTAGGAGCCATAGGGAAGATATTTGGAGTATTTGCTCAGCATTTTGGAGGTGTTTTTGGCAGCTGATTTCCTGTGGAGCGAATTACTCAAATGGAGGAGGAGCTCACTAAAATTGGGGTAATTTTGAAAGGTTGGAACAAGGTCCAACAACGGTTGCACGAAACGAGGAAATTGGTACGACTTTCCGAAACGGGAAGCGATACGAAACGCGACCTCCCCAAATTTTGGAAACGGGGAAACGCGAATATATATATATATAATATATATATATATATATATATATTAGACATTTAAAATATGTGCATCATAAAGCATATATGATACATTTGATTTATTTACATTATATAATTTCAATTTTCAATCATAGGTATAAGTATCAATTTAATCACATTACTCTGAATAATCACATAATGGAAATAGAAATATCCAAACAGCACGAGAATTTCTAATTTTTTGTCTTGTGCTTGATTGGGAGTCTCCTCCTATATAGTCAAACGACCTTAGTGCTCTTGATTAAATACAAGTTTCATACCCTAGTACCCTACATTCTCTTGATTATTGGGAGTCTCCCTTGCATAGAGGGCTTGGTTCTCTTGATTAAATACAAGTTCTATACCTTAGTACATGATAATATCCAATGGAAACATTGCAATCCCCCCAATCCTGAAATCCTGAAAAACAGATAAGTCTGCTGGATTTTGAGTGAGATCTAAAACTCTACTTTCTCCATATGAAATCCAATGAGGGCGAACCACTCCAAACATCCTGAGTCATTTCATAGTAATGTTAAAAATTTAAGTAAAAGGATGAAAATGAAAAATAAAGGATAATATCACTCTTACTTTAAGAATTTAACATTACCATGAGCTGCATATCAACACTAGGGCAAAAGTTCACTTTTATAACTTTAGACAGGCATCTAGAAGCAACTAGAAGCCACTAGGCTAACGTAAGCATAGATTAGAAAACAAATAAAAAATAAAAAGTAAAAATAAAAACACAAGTAAATGCTGAAACGTGGATCGTACGACCGTGAAATGCGTTTCAAGCCGTACTGGCCACGTTTCAGTTTCGTGAAACGTGGTAGTACAGCCTGAAACGCGTTTCAGCGTTTCGTACTCGTTTCCGTACGGAAACGCCTTCTTGCCCCACGTTTCCTGCAACATAGGGTCCAACCCTTTCTGGGTTTTTCTAGGCTTGTGGAGGAGAGCCCAAGTCTAACTTGGCAGAATTTTTTGAGCATTCCAAGGGGCTAAAACAGGGGTTTCTTTCTAGCCAACGGTGCAGATTTTTGGGGCCAACACAGAAGCTTGAGGAGGAAGCACTTCATAGCATCAGAGCAACATTTCTCTCACTTGGGGTTTGCCCCGCTTGCTTTGGCAACCCCAGGTGCACCTATTCCATACATTTGTACTCTCCTCTTTGATAATAAAATGGCTCATTATGACTTAGTTTTCTGGTTGAATTGTTGGTGTTTATTTGCTTATTAAAATTCTGTGTATGCATGGTGGAATTTGCTTGTTTATCACTATTATTTCTTATTGAGAATATTACACCTCTGCTCATTATAACCCCATTCACCATATTTCCCATCCGGGTCCACATTTGTCCATTGGATCCACAATGAGTTAGCCCCCCCTCCCCTTGTCCACACCTTGGGTCGGGCCTTAAATGATGCCCCGAAGATTGATGCAGCTAAAAAGAAAGGAAAAAGCATAATTTGGCCACTCTCAACAGGAAATGTACCATAAAATGCAGAAGATGGCCAGGACATACAAATTTAGCACATGGGCAAAAGCCAAACATGAGCTCTACCCCTATCATTATGGCCATCACCTTGGTTCCTAGGGTCCCTCATATCGACCCCTTTCATCATTATGGAACCCATGATTGTCTTAAACCTCGGTGGGCGATGCACTGTCCCACCTTGAAGGGGTATCCACAACTATATCTTACACCTCATGCTCTTATCCCCTAGAGCCCCAAGTAGTTATAAAAGAAGTATCAATAAAAGGAAAAAGGCATATGAAGAAGGGTGGAAAAACAAAGGCCAGGGCAACTCATGTACCACGATTGCTCCCTTCTACATCCATATACCCAAGTGTGGGCTTCCCTTATTATAGCTAGCCTTGTACTGTCACATGTGGCTTGGAGCCTTCTGCTGATGCCCCACTCTGTTCCACCATTATGTCACGTGCCACCTGCCATTTGATAGATGTACCATGGACATGTCATCCCATTAGAGGCTAAAACGACCTAATAGGTTCCTTGGTTAACCTTCTTCTTGAACTTGGATATACTTGTACGTTCTATGGCCCACTATGGAAGGGCATGCCACCATGAAGTGTCCACTTGGTTCCATGATTTGTAAGCTCATTTACTCAATTGCACTAATGTTTGGTTGCGTTGGAAGGCGAGGGAACACATTGGATCTTATAAAGGATTGCATGTATTGCCATTTGTAGGGTGAGCGTTGAGAGCCACAAGTCTCCACCAAAGCAGAGAGCAGATTGCCACTTCATGGGATCCTTTAGTTTCACCTATTTCTTGCTCGTGTTCCACCTATTAGACGATGGTGATGCACTTGGACTACCTTGCCTAACCGGCTCCACTCTTGCACCACAGACTTGGCAGCTGATCCAGGGCCCAGATGAGGACGTGTCTCACTATGGGAGACAATGGGAGAGCTTGCTTTGTTCTTCTAGCCCTTACAAATGGGATACAGGGTTCTTCGATCCATTTGGAGACCCATGAGAATGTTCTGTGCCCCCATAGCCACTTGGGGGCACCACAGGTCATTTCCTTGGATATCAATGGGCCAACCCCTTTATCACTATGTTTGGAGCTCATTCATTCATCTTGGCACACATTGCACTCGATTAGGCCTCTTCAATGGCCCTCCGACCTATTGTATCTATTATTTTGCCCTCTTGGGAGGCTTATTTTGTATTATGGAGCTATCTTAATGGGCTTGTCACCAAGGAATGTTATTTTTGCACATTATTTTATTAGTTGAGGCATTATTAGGGCTTATTAGGCGAATTGAACCCCTTAGGGAGGATATATATTGTTGTGATGATCATTTCATTTGATCATCACTTGGATTTGGACTTGTATCTCTTCTTGAGAATTTCGCTAGCCTTATTGATGGACGAATTGGAAGTTTAATGCATTTCGATGTTTGGAAGGACTTGTTTCTTATCTTGGAGCTTAGATTTTTGTCTCTATTGGTGATTGGAAAATTTCGCTATACTTTGAAGCGATTTTTACATGCTTTCTTTTACATGTTTTGCACTTGTATCATGTATGAAAGCTTTTCGCTCATGATGCTGGTGTAGCTGCCTTAATGTATGCAAATTTGTTCGATCTTGTCGTTGTGAGGGCCTTTTATATGTTTATGCAAAGTATGGTGAATAAATATCCTAGGGGTATATGATTGTTTATAATTGCCTTGATAAGTCATCAATTGCAGCGTTAAAGAAGTAAAATTTTTCCTAGTAGCCTAGTTGCTTCCTTTAGGGCCAAGCGAAGTTGGTAGGGAACTCCTTGATTGGGTATAAGCATCTCTAAACATTGAATCATATTGACTCCTTTCTCCCAATAGGCTAGGCATTGGTCTAGCCCTAGGTGGTCACCAAAACGAATATCTTTGTCACCTTTTTTTCTCTCTCTAAGCCCTAACCCTTGTTTGTAGGGCATCACACGAAATCAATTGTAGCCATCCAAAGTTGATGGAACTTGGTCAAGAGCCGCGCTTCCATGTCCTTGAGAGGTCCTCCAATTTCCAGGCCATTTTGATGGTGGAATCTCAAGTTATCCCAAGCCCTAGCTCAAGGACTGTTTCTCCCTATGTTCCCTTTGGTTAGTGGCTTCATTAAGGATCATTGCATTGAAAATCTAAGTCAAATCCTATCTCATTGATCCTTTTCTGCCCCCTCACTTGGTCAAGTCCATTGGCCTTGTTTGGCTCCACTAGGGATTCGTTGTGATCTCACAAACTTATCATTCCAATTTCACAAGGATTGCTTAGGAACCCTATCCTTCTAGGATTCTTTGGTCTAGGGCACTTCTTACCAAGAGATACTCGTCAACCCTAGGTCTAGGTTTGCTTTTAGCCCTTCATATAGAGCCATTCATCTTGCTTCTAAAACAAGCAATCCCTACCATTAGAGTCTCTCCTTTGAATAGGCTCTTGGAATCACTACCTTTACACCATTGTTATATTTCTCCTAGTGAGTTCCCTAATACCGGGACTCTTCCCATTGGTGAAAGTTCGTAAAGAGCAGGGAGCGTTAGTTGATGTGACTGTGGGCTATTGCTCCATTGTTGCCACTTGACCTAGTAGTTGCTCTATAGGAACCCCTCCTAGTCTGAGCGGTAACATGGACCACCGGAGGATCTTCAAAAATAGAATTATCATTACTTGTGCAAAATTATTAATTGCTTGGTCCAAAATTTTCGATTCGCTGGGAAAATAATCTTCCTGGGTCCATCGAATTTCTAAAATGGGTCATCCTCCCTTGGAAATGAGGCTCTTTAATTTGACTTGAATTTTTTCCTTTGAAAATAACCTCAATAATTTTCTTTTTGATTTTTTTTTCCACTGGAGAGTAATTAATTTTTCCTCTCATTTTGTATTTTTTTGACACTTTCAGCCTAATTTTTTATTTTACTTTTTTATTTTTGACAGAAAATTAAATAATAAACATAAGAGGGGATTACAAATATTTTTCCACCCTTTACGTGGGTTTAAAAAATATTTTGGTAATGGTGTTCTAATTATGAGGAACCATTCACCAAAAATATTTCCTAGACACACTTTTACATCAAGATATTACAATAATCAACCCTTAGAAGAGGATTTTTCACATAGACACAACTAAATTCTGTGACTCAAGACACATGATCTAGTATGATAAAACACATTGACTCGATAACACTACGACTCACCTAAGACTTTATCAATGAGTTCCACCCTAGCTTTGGGCTATGTCTGGGAGAAAAACTTTGTCAATTATTCGTGTTTACAAACACAATTAATTGGGGAGGTTAAAAAACTCCCTATAGTGAAACCCTTTGACAAGAGCTTACCTAGGTGTTGTTGCATGGTTTAATAGTCATGCTAGAATCATTTTTACAATAAAAAGAGAAGAATTTGGGATTACAATGATGATAATGACGAAAAAATTTATCCACTGCTTTATACTCTGCTTCTTGGAACTGTTGACATGTACATGGTCAACAGGTATATCTGCTGCCATATTATGAGGATGTTGTATGATTCAGGGTTGGCCCTAGGAGGCCTACTGTGATTGATGTTGAAAGACTTGTGTCTCATTATAATTGTACATTGTATCTCAGTTGAACATTTGATGAATATCTAAGAAAAAGAAGAATTGATTTTGGGTTTTCCCCCTTGTGGGATTTTTCACTGGTTTCTGGCCAAAATTCTGGTGTCTCTGTTATGTATGTTTTTTTTCTATCGTTCCTTACTGTTCCGCTGCATTGTTATTGTTAATGTTTTCTCTATATAATTGCTTATGATGATATGGGGTGAATCTAATGTGAAAAATGTTGGAAATGTTTTAAAATGCAAGAACTGTTCCGCTGCATTGTTATTGTTATATGGGGTGAATATAATGTGAAAAATGTTGGAAATGTCTTAAAATGCAATTATCTACAACAGATAACTATTTAGCCCTAAAATTAACTAATCATGCTTGTATGATTCACAAGTCAATTTTAGATATTATTGAATGAATGTTACTGCTGTTTGTTATTCAAGTAACATTATCACAGTTTTACTGTTAGGGTTGTACAGTATGTTTAGTGACGTTCACTCAACCATTTTTTTGTACTGATTCATGTAGAAGCATAATCTTTTGCTGCTAGATTATCCTTGTTTTGTGGAAGAATGTCTAGGCTTGGAAATTTTATTTCAATTCAGTCGCATTTGAGTAGTCTTTTCTGTGAAGTATGCTGGTGCTTTTACGTGGCTCTTTATTGCATGATGATATTAATTAACTTTTATTTTGGTTGGCATAGTAATATTGCTGGTATAATGGTATCATTGTGCATGTGGTCAAATTTTAATTCACACTTGTGTCATTGCATGTCAAGCCATCTTTTGTGGTGCTGACTCATGGGTTGGCAATAGTGCTTGTCTCCGGGATGTAGGGCACAGATCGTCCATCGTTACATCAAACCATAATAACTATTGTTGGTCATCCATGTAGCCCATGGGATGGATGGATTCTCTTTATTTTAATATAGCAATGTATATTCATGTTTAGGTGATTGTCTATGGCTGCGATCTGTGTCATTTTTTCCGTAAGATCATACTGCTAACACTTATTGGATTCTTTGTAGATATTGTTGGACGAGTTGAGATTTACAGAGCAGATTATTGATTTGGTTTTCTTTATGCTTGTGGTACTTGCACATTCGGAGCAGGTATTTAGTTTTCAAGTGCATTTTGTGGTTTACTTTCTTCTTTTGGATATCTTTGTTATCCATTTGTACCTATTATCATGTTTGCCACTTTGCAGGATAGTTGCGTTGGGACCTTCTTGATGCTTTACCATGCAACATTGGTTGCATGCACCCTTTATCTTTTAACAGCTTTTGTGTCTCCTGAATGGCAAGACATTGTACATGTTTTGCTTGCACATCCAAAGGTCTTTCCTCATCTTTTGACAATTAGACTTTGGAATGACCTAATTTTGTTTTGTAGGATTACAAATAAGGGGCATAAGCAATTTTTAAAAAGATTGCAAGATTCTCTAGTGATTATAGTTCTGTTTTGTACTGCACTATGTTTTTAGTACTACAATAATTGGAAGCAGTCAAACTTGTTCGAACATCTGTTTTATTTATAAAGAAACTTGAGGTTTTGACATTAGTATTTGTTGGAGAAATACTTAATACCATAAAATTATAATTTCACCTGTATTTTATAAAAAGATTTAATTTTCTGAACCAGTGTTGACCAAAATTGTGTAAACAATTACCTTGGCAATCACTAATTCATCTATCTTATAATAACTCAAATTTTCTGTTACACAAGACTCTAGATGTTTGTAAAATCCCCTAGTGTTGTGTGTGTGTTTTGAGTTTAGTTGAGAACTAGGAGAGCAATGACATTGGTGATCTACCTTCACAACAAGAGATGGAGTTTGTATTAACCTTGGAGGCACATTGCTTTTCTATTTTTGTCTTCTTCATAGTGCGTTTTCATATTCTAAGATTACATAAGCAATGATGTGTATGTTAGGATTTGTGAGAATCTGGTTGTGTGTTGGCTATGAGGATATGTTGGTTTGTATTTTCACCATATAATTCTTATCTTTCATTTGTTAATATAGGTGGTACACTTATTGTTTTCGGTAAGTAGAGAGTTTGCTTGTTTGAAAAGGGAGAAATCTATCTTTCAATGCTAAAAAGTAAATGTTTAACCAAATTGTTCAAGGTGTAGAATCATTGTTAGTGAAGTAACGCACCTTGGATTTGAATCTATAAAGTTGAATCCGTATTTTTCTGTAATATCCCTTCCAATAAAAATCTACTAAGTGCCTTCCTCAATTTTTGCAAATTATGGATGAAGAAAATTTTGCGTACAAACTTAGGAAAAGTGGGTGAACATTAATTAATTTAATGTTGTGTGGTAGTGGAGGCCCCAAACATTAAACAAAGGAAAGATTAATCACATAGTGGGATGTGGGGACCACCCCATGATGAAATACTCACCCCCTTGATGGAGAAATTCGAATGGCTAAGGATTGAGCTCGAATTGCTTAGTGAAGGGGCCCACAGGAAGGAAGAGAGCAACAATTATAAATAAGAGGAAGACAACATCATTCAGGGACTTTTTGATCATTCAATATCTGATTGTTGTTCTAGCTGTTTAGCTGAGTTACATAGTGTTGTTGAGCACAAGAATTTCCCAAGGGGGAAGCTCAACCTCTCTTCGGTGGATTTCGAGTGCCACCCTAGGAAGGCCTTTTTATCTTTCTTTGGAGGCTGGGGAGAAGACCACACAAATATCACACATTTCTAGTTCAATTGGGATGCGGGAAAGGAGCCACATAGTTCTTGTTGGAGAGTGGTGCCAGAGAGAGGGGCTACACTATTGCTGAAGCATTCCTTGATCAAATTCCGGGAAAAAGGAGAAGGGTTTACAAGACCAAGAGGTATTTCCACAGTAATACGAATTTCTAGAGCTAAGGCCTGCGTCATCTTGCATAGGAACTATGTAGTCTTTCGTGGGGGCCAAGTGCGGGGTGGCTTGTGAAAGGAATTGAGGAGCTGGGGTTGTTTGGTATTGGATTGGGGGAAATTGTGGGGGATTTTCTAGCATTTTGGTGGAGTAGAAAGCACAACATCTGCTACAGGTTACATTTTTTGCTTGTGGAGAAGGGCCAAGCATTTGGGGTCAATTTTGGAGTGTCAAAAATAGAGCAAACCCTTTCTGAGTTTTCTGGGTTTTTGACAAGGATATTAGAAATAATTTGGAAGAATTTTTTGGGCAGCTTTGAGGGGTCAGACAGGGGTCCCAACTTAGTCAGCAGTGTACTTCTTCAAGGGCCAGCGCAGTGATTTGTTGGGGAGTTTTTTGCATCATTTGGGCAGTTGATATTCATCCACCTGGGGCTTGTAGCTTGCTCTAAGCAAACCCAGGTGCACTCACTCTAATCTATTTTGTACTCCTTCAGCTATATAATAAAATTGGCCCATTTTGGCGTGTTTCTGTGCACATTTTTATTGTGTTGAATTTGTTGCATTTTCTTTGTTTATCATTGTAAATTTCATGTAGGAATATTATAGTGGTATCAGAGCCATGATTTTGGCTAGTTGTGTGTCTAAATCATGCTAATGCCCAAGTTGCTATTGTTGGGCTAGAATTCTAGAGGCTAAAACACTAGTCCCACATTATTCTTCAGATTGAACTTGTGCCCAAAAATGTCTCAGTAGGAGAAATTCCTTAAGAAATTTGAAAATTATACTAGGAGCCTCGAGAGACGGGTGGAGCAGCTCGAAGAGTGGGCTGTGAAAATTCCTAGATCTAACAATCTTAGGAATCCTACTGCAACCAACTGAATCTACTTCACCTAGTTTGTAAATTACATTATAAGCTTATTTTAGATTTCTTCTTGAAACATTGAAGTAAATTACTGAAGCAAACTATACCAATTAAATACGATTCTGAAACATAGAAACTGAGTAAGGAAAATCGAAACACATAGTACACAGTTATTTTTGGACAATAGTCCCTGGAAATACCCAATGCGGGAAAACCGGTGCAACAGCTTTGAGGGTTTATTATTATTAAGCAGTAGAAAATTCTGATTACATCACTGAATACCTCACAGGGTTATTCAGTTACAGAGAGAAATACTGGTAGAAGCTTTATGAGTTTAGCTCACACAATCACTGAGAAAAAGTCCCGACTGTTCCGGCTGCAGGATGAGGTGCCCTTGGCAGGCTCTGCGCTATCACTGCGCTGCCTCTACGTTGTCCCAGTGTCACCCAACTGGGGAATCGATCAGTAGCCCAGAGTCACTACTCTCAGCCTCCCGGTCTCACACCCTGCCTTTCGACTACTGAAACTGACCCTCAAGCTCTGATTTTCGACTTTCTTTCTCTCCCTCTGCCTTGCTTTGACGTGGCCCTCCTGGCCCTGCGTCAGCCTCTGCGTCAAGGCTAGTGGATCACTCACTGCCTCTCTCTGTTGATGATTCTTCGACTGAGAATCTCTCTCTCTTCGGAAGCTGCTATCCTCGCCCCTTTGCTGCAAGAAATTTCCTCAATCAATTTTCCTCCTGAGAACTTCTCACTTCAGAAAATCGATTTTGTCAATCTCTCTGTGTGTCTTTCAAATGATCCTTAAGCCCCTTCTTCTATCTACTTGTTGGACAACCGACGACCTAGATTGAATCATAATCAAAGGCTCAGATCTTTTTGGCTTGATCCGTGTCTTTTTCTAGAAGTTTCACTCCTAATTAGATTAATACCCATTAATATTTCAGTTTTCCTAAGTTTAGACTTAGGAACCCCATTAAAAATATTAATTATTTTAATAAAATCACTTATGGGTGGAATTTCCCAAAATGCTTTTTACGTTCTTTGGAATACATGTGCCCAAGCCTCCCTGCAAAATTTGAGGCTTAGAGCACATCTGATGCTACCCCAAATCAATGCTCCCTCTTAGCGAGGAATGTGCTCTAGCAATACACTTCTACTGCATATGGCTCGGACTTTGAAACATCGTCCTCTGTGCTGTTGATGTCGGATATGCTGTCCACCAACTACTGCGTTGCTGCTGCTTTTGTACTACTGCCTTTGACACTCCCACTGGCAAACATCTGTACTGCAACTCCGTCTCACATGTTGCATCTGCTATGCTACTAGCACTGCCACTGCTAACACTGCATCCGTACAACTCAGTTGCTGAGAGATGCTACTAAAACACCCAAAACTGAATAAGTATCTAGTGGATACACCTCGGTGCTGAAGTCCTGATTACTGCTAGTTGCACGCTCTCTTCTGAAGCCAATGCGCTGCTGAAACTCTGCACTGTGCCTCCTCGCACTGCTGCCTCTCTGCTTTGCACTGCTCATATTCTGGCGCTACTAACCAGTGCATATGTTGAATCAACACTCCATGGCACCAATTGAAAACTCCTCCATCCTGCTACTATTGATCATGGGCTCCCGTAGCAAGATGATGATCCAAGAGGTGGACTCCTCAAAGATCTTGCTTCTCTGCCTTTCGACTACTGAAACTGACCCTCAAGCTCTGATTTTCAACTTTCTTTCTCTCCCTTTGCCCTGCTTTGACGTGGCCCTCCTGGCCCTGCGTCAGCCTCTGCGTCAAGGTTACTGGATCACTCACTGCCTCTCTCTGCTGATGATTCTTCGACTAAGAATCTCTCTCTCTTTGGAAGCTGCTATCCTCGCCCCTTTGCTGCAAGAAATTTCCTCAATCGATTTTCCTCCTGAGAACTTCTCACTTCAGAAAATCGATTTTGTCAATCTCTCTGTGTGTCTTTAAAATGATCCTTAAGCCCCTTCTTCTATCTACTTGTTGGACAACCGACGACCTAGATTGAATCATAATCAAAGGCTCAGATCTTTTTGGCTTGATCTGTGTCTTTTTCTAGAAGTTTCACTCCTAATTAGATTTGTTGACTACTGGAGTAGCACCTGATGATTATGTGAAGACTCCATGCCCAAGGATGATCCAGAGGACACTTGTACCATCAGATGTCATCAGTCAACAGAATTTTTTAACTCTCCTTCTATCTTCTCATCATCTTTCTTCTTTGTACCCAGATTCCACACCCTGCGGGGAATTGTAATAAGTGATGCTAGTATGATGAGTTTCTTGAATTTGTAATAGGCCTAGGATGTGGGACTCGATCAGCAAACGAGTACACCTTGGAGTGTTATTTTTATCCGGTTAATTATCCCTTTTTTTTCAGAGGCGGATAATTCTCTGGATTTTTTCACTCATTTTTACCCCAAAGCCGAGGTGACGGTTTGAAGATTGAGCCCCTGAAACATCTTAGTGTCTAGGGTCGATGTATATTACCATACTAGATCACACAAAAAGTTTCGTGGAATTTGGCTAGGTCTAAGGATTTTTTAATAGTTAAAAATTTCCCGCAAAACGGGATTTTTTAATTATTTTTTATGTAAAAGCATAAATAAGTGGCCTTAGGAAATGTCTGGGGCGTATGACCACTCGAAATTCATCCTCAGAGGCCCAGCATTCTCCTAGAGCCTACTTTGGGGGTCAAAAAATGACTTAGAGTCCCTCAAAAGCCGATTTTCCAAGTGACAGTAGCAAAATGAAGAAAAAATTCAAAAAAAATGAATAATTGGAAAAATTTATAACTTTTTCCCAAGTCAGAATAAGTCAAATTTTCACATGGAAGTCACGCAAAGAATCAAGGGTGATGTGGCAAGCATGTGGGACCCACCAAGAAAGCAGGCTCAAGTCAAAAGTTTCAACTCAAAGTGCCAAGCAAGTCAAAGTTCCACGTTGAAGTTGAGTTCATGCGTATTGCTAAAGGTCATTTTTGTTTTAATTTAAAATCAAATTTGAAATTAGAAATAAGTGAGTGGGAAGGGACCCCACCTCACCATATAGGATTTACGTATGGGAAATCAAATAATACGCATGACTCAGCCTCAACAAGAAGCAACATAGGCCCACTCACAGTCAAAGAAAGTTCAACGCATAACTCAACCGCAATAAAATCCACGCTGGCCAAGTCAAAAGGTATATACGCAGGTCAGCAGTCTACGTGGTTTGCAAAGGCAGCCAATACACAAGTTACGTGGGTATACACAGCTGTGTTGACAGCCCATACACTCAGCCAATACACAGCAATTAAAACGGCAGTCAGAGCAGTTACGTGGCAGCCAACTGAGCATGTTAACGTGGGCATGCACAGCGATACGTTGGCAATCAAATTCTAACGCAGAGCTGGACAGAGATACCTCTACACTGGCCCACTCACAGCCAATACGCAGTTATCAAAGGGTCAAACAGCAGTTTAACAAAGGCAATCTACAGCAGTTTATGTGGCAGTTTACACAACTGTGTTGACAGCCCATACGCACAGCTATCACAGGCTATCAGCAGTTTAACGCAAGTCAAAGAGGCAGTTATCTCCAGCAATTGAACAGTCATATAAGCCACTTGGAATTTGACATGGTCTTGGGATCTTCACCTTTGTGCCACTTGTCATTGGAATTTTCCTTGGGATCATCTCCCATTTTCTTATTTATATGAGCC
>APFE030443340.1:25010-37198 GCA_000404065.3 Pinus taeda | reverse complement strand
TAATACCCATTAATATTTTAGTTTTCCTAAGTTTAGACTTAGGAACCCCATTAAAAATATTAATTATTTTAATAAAATCACTTATGGGTGGAATTTCCCAAAATGCTTTTTACGTTCTTTGGAATACGTGTGCCCAAGCCTCCCTGCAAAATTTGAGGCTTAGAGCACATCTGATGCTACCCCAAATCAACACTCCCTCTTAGCGAGGAATGTGCTCTAGCAATACACTTCTACTGCATACGGCTCGGACTTTGAAACATCGTCCTCTGTGCTGCTGATGTCGGATATGCTGTCCACCAACTACTGCGTTGCTGCTGCTTTTGTTCTGCTGCCTTTGACATTGCCACTGGCAAACATCTGTACTGCAACTCCGTCTCACATGTTGCATCTGCTATGCTACTAGCACTGCCACTGCTAACACTGCATCCGTACAACTCAGTTGCTGAGAGATGCTACTAAAACACCCAAAACTGAATAAGTATCTAGTGGATACACCTCGGTGCTGAAGTCCTGATTACTGCTAGTTGCACGCTCTATTCTGAAGCCAATGCGTTGCTGAAACTTTGCACTGTGCCTCCTCGCACTGCTGCCTCTCTGCTTTGCACTGCTCATATTCTGGCGCTACTAACCAGTGCATATGTTGAATCAACACTCCATGGCACCAATTGAAAACTCCTCCATCCTGCTACTATTGATCATGGGCTCCCATAGCAAGATGATGATCCAAGAGGTGGGCTCCTCAAAGATCTTGCTTATCTGCAGCTCTATCGAACTACAGTTCTATATTATCCCACCTCCCTCTTGGAGGCTCTGTCACCGGGTTCGGTGAACTTGAATGAATAAATTTGAAATTCGCCGAACTTCAAACAAATTCGAATTTATTCATTCAAGTTCGCCGAACAAAATGGCGAAGACGAACAAAATCGTGAACAAAATCACAAACTTAAAAAAAAACGCGATTAAATTCGTTGGAATTCGATTAGGTTTGTTTTTTTCTTCGTTTAAAAAAAAATTAAAAATGATTCATTTGTTTTCGCTGTTTGCGGGCCCATGGGTTAGGTTTAATTGTTTGAAGCCCGCGGGTTCTAACTTCTGTGTTTAGTTTTATAAACATCACCGAACTGACCGACGACTAGTCCACATATTGATTTGGGGTAGCATTGGATGTGCCCTAGCCACGAAATTTGGTGGAGAGATTGGGGCACATGAGATCTCCAATACCCAGAAAAGGTTTGGGCAGATTCTAAACAGTTAGGGAGATATGAAAATAATTAATATTTTTAATGGAGTCCCTAAGTTTATTAAAATATTAATGTGGATTAATATAAAACTGTGTTAGAATGGTCCAAAAGGCATAGATCAAGCTAGATCTAATCTTAGCCATTGATTAGGGACTTAATTTCGGTCGTTGATATGTCAATGAGAAAAGTATAAGAGGAGGCTTGAGGATCACTTGGAGAGTACACCAGAGTGGTCAGTCATTCTATTATCTAGAGCGGGGTTTGCTAAGAGAGATAGAATTAGTGATCGGGAGTTACAACTAAGGGGCATTGAGAACAGAGAAACAAAGAGGCAGAGATCGTGCCGAAAGAGCAGTGCAGTAGCCAGAGAGAGAGACACGGAGTAGGCAGAGCTCACGCATGGCCACGCAGAGGCAGTTGGGAGCTGTGTAGAGCCTCAGAGAAGCCAGCGTTGCTGACGCAGAGGGCCAGAAGGCTGATGTAGGGCCTCCTAAGGCTGACGGAAACCCGTTCAAGGTGATGCAGGGCTAGCGCTGGGCAGAGAGGGGCTGATGCAGTCCAGAAAGGGCAGACGCTGGGGTTTCTAGGGCAGATTGGTGCTGAGGAACTGCCAGAAGGATTATCCGGGATTTTAGCCGGGAAATTTGTCTTAAACTGAGAGGTATTACTGCCAAGGAAATTCTCTGTTGGGTATGCCAGTTTTGGCACCCAGATTGTACTTTGATATTGCTTAATAAGAAAACCCTCAAATAGCTGCACCAATTTTCCTACATTGGGTTTTTCCAGGGACATTGGTCCAAAAATAACGGTGTCATTTGGTGTGGTTGTTTCTGTTTCTTTCAGTTGTTGATATGTAATATGTTGAGCATGCACTAGTGTTTATTTTCAGTATTTACATTGTAAATAACTTGTTAAGTAACAGAACAAGTAGGTAGGAATAAATCAGATAAAGTGCATGGAGGGTTTCTAACTAAGTAGACTTAGAAACTCCAACACCACAACATAGTGAGCAATAGCATACAAAGGTGATAGCATACACTGGTGACTCGACGGGTTTTGGAGTCTCGACGTCGGCATACACGTAAGTTGTAACACAGTCTACAGCCTCGGCCCTCAGGGGACCACTTGAAGGTGTTTTTCTGTGGCAGCGCATTAATTTTCAGGAACTATCTGGCCAGTGAAATACCCATGAGACTCTACCTGAGGAAGCAGCCTATCTTGAAGGTGTTATCTGTGACAGTGCATCGTTTCTAAGGCCTGATCTGTGGCCGCAGGGTATGTCTGAGGCACTGTAGTAGCACCAAATTATTTCTCAAGCCTTGATTGTGGCAACGACTCACCAGCGCAACATGTCGGCATACACAGCTCGGCTAGCCGCCACACAGCTCGGCCTCCTACATAGTGGCACACTACGCATACACTGTTCTGTTGAAATTTGAGGCCAGAGGGTTGCAGTTCTAAGTTAGAACTTCTAACTTCTGACAGAGTAGTGAGCCGCCTTCAAGCAGCCTTAGCAAGCCTTCAAGCAGCCTACAAGAAGCTGCACTGTGCAGACTCCAGCTTCCAGGTAAGTGAAAAATTAAAATACACATTTTTTTTATCACTTCAATACAATTTACTAGTTTTTATCAGTTAAATACAATTTATCAGTATTTAAAGAGCTCAGGCTGAATTTTGAATGATAATTTTTTTCTTATAAATTATAGTTTCAAACTTTCATAATTACATTTTGCAGAAAAAATATAAACTAATTAAAATGTAAATTAAAAAAAAAACTGCAGACATTTCAGGCTTCAAGCCTTCACCTCAGTCTTCAACAATCAGAGGTTCAGAACCTTCAAATTTCAATGGCACCCCCAAAATCAAATGCTGTAGCATGGAATTTTGTCAAAAAAGGGGATATTTTTTGTGTGTCAGCTATGTGGACATCAATTTGTTGGCTCTTTAACTAGAGTAGTGGATCACCTTCTTAGTATTAGCAATGGAAGTGGAGGTGGTGTTGAAGGCTTCACTAAGATCTCTGATGAACAAAAAACCACAGTGGAGAAAAACTATTTCACTTCAAAAATGGAAAAGGAGAAAAGGGAAAATAAGAGGCAACAAATTGAGAGGGAGATTGCCATGTCTTCCTCCAACACCATTAATTCCATCTCAACCATTGGTGGATCAAGTTCTACTCAAGTAAAAACAGGTGGAACCAAAACATTATATCAATTCTGGAAACCTGTTGAGAAACAAGAAGTTGATGATGTTGTTGCATAATTCCTTTATGCATGTGCAATTCCCTTTAATGTGGTGAGGAGTCCATATTTTAAAATTTTAATTAAAAATGCCATTGATTTTGGGAAGGGCTATGTTTCTCTCGGATTTGAATCTTTAAGGACAACTTTGCTAAAGAAAACAAAAGACAGAGTGACAGAAAAGTTGGTTCATATTAAAGAGTCTTGGAAGCTTACAAGATGCACAATTTTGAGTGATGCTTGGTCAAATTTGTCATCGCCCATTGATCATTGTGCTTATTTATAGTCCTCAAGGGGCACTTTTCTTGAAGGCAGTAAATGCAATGGATCGAGTGAAGACATTAGAATTTATTTTTGGAATTTTGGATGAAGCGATTCAAGAGGTTGGGGAGGAAAATGTTGTCCATGTTATTACAAATAATGCATCAAATTTGTTGGTGCAGGGAAGCTGATTATGGAAAAGTATAATCACATTTTTTGGACCCCTTGTTTAGCTCACTTCTTGGATTTAATGTTGCATGACTTATCCAAATTTCATTGGGTCAATGAGACAATCCGAAGAGCCAAAACAATTGCAAACTTCATCATCAACCATCGTCTCACTTTGAGCATATATAGGAAGAATGCATCAAAAAAGTTGTTGAGGCCTTGTGATACAAGGTTTGCCACTTTTTATATTACTATGAAAAGAGTTGTTGAGGAAAAAGCGAGCCTAAGAGCTGTTTTTTGCAACACTGAGTGGGAGAGATCTACCCTTTCAAAAGAAACTAAGGGGAAAAATCTTGAACAAATAGTGCTCAATAATGGCTTTTGGGAAAATGCAAACAAGGTTTTAAAAATTTGTGGCCCAATTGTTAATGTGCTTCGCATGGTTGATGGTGACAAACCTTGTATGGGTTTTGTTTATGAAAGCATTGATCATTGCAAAGAGACCATTGCAGCTGCTTTTAATAATGTGAAAGATGATTACAAGAAGATATGGGATTTAATTGATCAAAGATGGAAGATGATGCATAGTCAATTACATGCAACAACATGCTATTTGGACCCTAGATTGTTTGGGTTACCAAGACATAGGGATGAATAAATCATGAATGGACTTAGCCAGTCTATTGAGAAGCTAAATCCAGATCCAGAAATTGCAGGTCTTAGAAGATCTTGTTTATGTTCGTAGTAACTTCATCTACTCCATGGATCGATCCTGTTCCAAATGCATCAATGGATGATGTTGATTTGTACATTGATAATGACATTGACAGGGAATTGACTAATGAATCTGATGCTGAAGCATCTTGCGGATTAACAGCTCATACTGCTCTTGATGACATAGAACTTTTTGATATAACAACTGGGCCACAGGAACATCAAGAATAAAACTTGTGTTCATGTTTTATATTTCTAGTTTACTTTTTGCATGAACAATTTTCTAAAACTGCCAAGCTACTTTAAAGTTTAAACTTTCGAGTTTATATAATTTGATATATTAAGGATCTAATTGCTATCATTATTGGCTCACTTCATGGTTTACATCTCATTGTCATAAATGAAAAGAGGTTTGAAAACATATCAGAGGCTTAAGTTTATTTCCACTGTTTGCTTGCTTCAATCTAACCTGAAAAGGAGTGGTGATTTTAGGATTGCTTTGAGCACTTGGTATTAAAGTTCATTACTGTCATAAAGGCTCTTGGCATTGGCTAATGTTCAATTAAGTTGTTTTATGATTTTATAAGAAGAATACTACATAGTAATCATATGAAAATTATGAAGTGTTTTTAGTTAATTGACTCAATTTGAGCCACTGTATTTGCAAAGATTCTTTATTCATTTTCTGAGTTTGAACTTCAGAGTTTTGTAGTGATCTTTTGTCTCCTAGGCCATGGGCATTTTAAATTGTACTCTTTCTTTTGAAGGCTGAAAATCATTGGCTAAATCATATAATTTGGAGGATAATTACAATAAAAATTAACATTAAAAGGCTTGAAAATTACCAAAATTAATCACACATAATTTATAAAATTTAATAAATTTTCTAGCCTTTGTTCTCTTGCGAAGCCATCACCTTTTATGGACTGATCTACCTTGGTTGTGGGGTTTTCTTGGGGGTCTCGCATATGGTTGTTTGTTGGTGAAGTAACACACAATGATCATAAAAAAAGTTGACAAATGTTCTAGCTCTTATCTCTTGAAACCTTGGTGAATTTTATGTACCTATCTTGTATTCTCTGAGTCTATCGTAACCTCAACAATTTGATCTAACATTACAGTGGTAACTTTACTCTGCTTCTGGCACTAAAATTGGATCCTAAGCATTGGCATTTTCCTTTGCATCTTGGACATGACCTTATGGACTGATCTCATCTTTAAGTGACTGGTATATACTTGGTAATAAGCTATAAAGGCTAGAAAATTTATTTGAATTTGACTTTAAATTGATTTTATATATATACATGTATATATATATTATATTATATATATTATATATTTATTATATATATTATTCGCATTTCTATATGTCAAATTTTATCGACAGAATTTTAGTTGCCAAACTTTATTTGAATTTCAAGGTCGTCGGACTCGAACTCGAACACGAACCTGGTGACTTAGCCTCTATGACAAATATGTTCCTTGAAACTGCAAAGCGGTCTGTACTGTGAAGCAATTAAAGAGCTCTTCCGTTGATAGTATTTCAGAATTTTCGAGATAATGCTTTAAAAATCGATACCAAGAATCGCTTAGTAACATTTAGTTGCACAAAACTGCAGTTTCTTTTTCATAATGCTAAAATTGCACTTCAAGCCCCCTAACTTTTTTTTGGTAAGGAAAAAATAACGGTATTAATATAGTGAAAAATACAGTAAATATACGTGTAAGAAAGAAATAACTCTATAATTAATATAGTGAAAAATACAATACATATTTTCGAACAAATGTATCTCATTATTGATCACTGTTTAGAAAAATAAACTGAAGTCATAAACAACCCATATATAAGTCGTCTATGTATTACAATCAAAATTTGTAAGAGGCATAAATATATGAACCCATCATGTGCTGCGGTATATCTATACAATATTCCACCATAGTACATCATTGTGGAAAATTCTATGTGGCAAAAAGGAACATATCTTGTGCAGTCAAAAAGCTTGTAGCATATCATCATGTTAGTATTCAAAAAAACTCAAAAAATAAACAAACAACATAACAGGTATAGTTGTCTGATTCCCTTGCATTAGTAACGATTTATCCGGGTAAACTCAAAAAATAAACAAACAACATAACAGGTATAGTAATAAACAAACAACATAACAGGTATAGTTGTCTGATTCCATTGCATTAGTAATGATTTATCTGGGCAAAAGAAGCAAACCAGCATACACTTTATGTTCATCTATCATAATCTCGATATGCATGCAGTCTAGTTCATCATGTAAACTCTTTTTGGACATACAATCTGCATTTTGGTTATGCCCTAGTCTTATGTGATATAGTGTTGATTCCTTTAAGGTATGTCATATACGCTTTATCTAGTATAGCCAATCATTTAACATAGGTTGTTTAATTTTGATTTTACCATGAATGTGCTCAATAGTGGTCCTAGAGTCTCCATATATATAAATACTAGAAATATTAAGAAATGTAATGAACCATAATAATCTCCATAAGGTCATCCTCTACCGGCTCAATGTACCTAGAATTCTTGTACCTCTGAAAATTTGATCCAAAATCTACATCCACATATACCCCTTTGCTCCCCGGGTTCTTTCCCTAGCTTCAAAACAAGGAAAAACCAATTTATAGTACAGAGTTCTTTGAACTCTTCAAAGCTTCTAGGGAGAATCAAATCAATGAAGAGGGAGCGTATTTCACCTCAAAATTGTATAGATTTATTTTAAATACAAATCTTATTTGAGTAGAGAGATCTAATTTCTTCAAGTAGAATTTTTTTTATGAGGTAACATTATTTAAATATTTTTTTATGAGTTGACATTATTTAAATGTTTTGTATAGTTATATAATTTTTGTTTTATTTTTGGATTTTTAATTTTTTTTATTTAGGCGCACATGAGTAAAATTTCAACTTTGATGAAGGATTGGCAGCTTTACACATTATACTGGGCTGTAAAATGAACTTCTCGACTCAATCAAAATATAGACATTTTTTTTGAGTAATGGTGCAGTCCCAAATGAAATTCTTACTAATAATGTGTTTTCTTAAGTCATAAACAATAAGAACATTTCTCAACACCATACATCACAGTAAAATCTAGCACAAGTGGAGGCCAAAGAAGAGAAAAATTGGCCATCATAAAGTGCTGTCAAGAGCCCAGAGCCATGGCAATTGCAGAATTAATACGATGAGAAAAAGTACTTGATGGAGTCGGAAGGGAAGAGGCAATAGCTGCCGTCACTTGCCCTCTCTTGGGGACATGCCTGCTTTGAGAAGGCAGGCTTATGTTGTGCCTATAATTAGCTAGCGATGGCATGCTGAAGCTGTTCTGAATTCTCTTTCAATAAGTAAATTTGCAAATGTGTCAGAGATTTCAGATTTCAATACTAAACGGCCTACATCATTGACTGTCAAAAATTTACATCATTTCATTGGTTAGATTGTCTGCATCAATAGTAGGGACGGCATGGGCCAACATTTCGCAGCTTTCTGCCCTGCAAATTTATGACAATACACGATGCTGCGATAAGGGCTATCACTAAATTGCCGTGTGAGTGTGGAAGTCTTGAGATAATTACAATGACTCTAGGTATGCTATTTTCTCGTTTCATTTAGTCAAAAATATCGTTCTCAACATTATTGCTTAGGGATCCAGCAATAGTAATGATTGGAGCTCACACTTACACTCATATTTAACATGATATTGAATAGAGTATCCTTGATTGCATATGAATGACAATTGTCTTATAAAACCGATGTTGATATAGGAAAAAGTCAATTGAAAGCAGACTAGGTGACAAAGGAAGGCAACCTTATCTACAACTTTAGATATAACTCCACTTCACTTTTATCCCCTATGTCAATGATTTGGTCTGATATTTAACATCAAGTATTAACGTATGATTCGATTTGATTGATTTTTTCAAATGTTTAATTGGGTAAAAGTAAAGGTAAAATTACTTGAGTTTTGGTGTTTCACCCATAGAAAGTTTGAAAACTCGGTTACCCCTAGTTCGAAAGTGTGGTGGTGTGCTTTGTAATGTAAACTTACAATATATTTTTTTAAATCAATTTATGTAAAGCATCTTATTTGGGTGGACTACCAGCTTTTCTATGCAAGTTTTTTTGGCAGCTTTAATGGTTGGAAGCTTGGATGGTGTACCTATTTGTTGGCCGCTTCAATGGTTGGATGATGTATTCATGTGTGGGCAGTTTTAATGGTTGGATGATGTAGTTATGTGGCAGTAGTTAGGCCTGGAAAAATAAGAAAAAATTAGAAACAGTTTGTCATTTTGTCATTTTGTACTACAATTATAATTACAAGGTTGGTTTCATAAATACTAGAATCATAAGGTTTGTTTTAAATATATTTATTATTTATTGGCTTATTGTTCTAGGTAGACTTTAATTATTGGCTTCATTGCTTTGGTAGACTTATTAAGTATTGTTAATTATTAACTTCATTATTACAAGTAGACTTGTTTATTATTGGCTCCATTGCTAGAATTATGATGCAACAAGAATTAATTCTCCTGTGACTACATTATAGAGAAACAGAATCAACCCTAACTATAACAATAAATCTTCTGGTGGAGCAGGGAGTCAAACTGTGAAGTGTTGAAGATGAATTTGTGGCCCTTCTAAACAAGTGACTAAAAGCCTGCAAAAAAATCTCTTTCTTGTAAAGGATTGTGTTTTAGGCACTAACGAATGCTCCCTATCCATAAATAATTTTTATCCATTTCCAATGTATTAGGCTTTTTAGAGGTTCTTTGGAAGCTTTATGTTTTTAGGCAAATCTTTTTTTCTACTCAAATAAATCTATCTTCTTTTTGGATTTCTATAGAGCAAGATATCTTTTTTATATTACATGATGTAACATTATGCTTTAAATATAAAATTTTTAATATAAAATTTTAAGATTAAAAATAACAATAATAATTAAAAATATGTTTTATAATTAAAAAATAAAATGTTTATATGATATGTTTACATACATTTAATAAAATATCAGAAATAATTGTGATTCTCATTTATTTTTAACAAGAGTGAGCATAATTTGTATAAGTTTGTGTCTAATCATATCACATACATGGGAAAGTTTATCATATGAGCATCATCTTGCAATTTTATAGGGCTAAATATTGTTGATGACATACTTACTACTCTGCATACTGTATCACATTTCAAAACATTCCTAAAACTATATATATGACAAAAGTTTCCTAGCATAGGTCAAAATTTGCAAGGTAACATATTTGAAATACATTTCTATTCCTCCCCCATTGTAGGCTTATTAAGGTCCAAAAATTACTCTTCTTGAGTCCTAGTTGCATCGCTGCTCTTGTTGAGCCAAGCTTTCAGAAGATTAAGTTGGTCCTAGAGATCTAATAGTTGGCTCCATAAGGCCTCCACCTCATCATCTTGCTTGGAAAAATTTTCTTTTAGAGACAGGTTTTCCTCTAACGCTTGGACTATGGGACCTGTAGCCCTTTTTTGTTCAAATTTAAGACAAGTAGGTCCACTTGAAAGAACATCAATTTTATGCTTTAGTTGAATGACTACATCTAGATAGCCACAATTCATAACACCATTGTTGCTTTCTCTCATTCTTGTGGGGCCCCTCCACATTTTGACTCCAACTCATCCCTAATTTCCAACACTTTCAATCTTCCCCCAGACTCAATTTTCCTTCCAACGAAAGTTAAGGCATACACCCTATTGATTGAAATTCGGATTGTCGTTAAGGAGAAGGCCAATTATCCACCAGACTAAATAAAGGGTCCTTTGTTTGAGCTAGAGAGAGAGAATGTGACAAAGATCGTTAACCAACCCTTAAAATCCAAAAATCATTGACAAAGTTTAGCATGTGAAATAGAACAAACAAATTTGAGAAATAACTAATCAAACTATGGAAGTTCATTTCCTAGAAGTGTTGTAGAAGTCTTTGCGAATTTCGTGGATGCTAGTAGTTCCATACTAGGGTAACCAATCTCAAACCTTATGCCACCATAATATGATTGCACGCTGCAACAATATTAATAGGAGGGAGTTCCAAGTGATGAGTCCATTCCCAATTAGGAAGAAGCATCTCTCGTTGAGCTAGAATAACAAACTGATACACCCATGTTAATCAAGTGATACAATTTTCCAGTCCACTTACGATCCTGAAATTTGAACACTGCAAAATAATAAGATTGTGCCTTGTAATCCTAAGTAGGACTCCCTCTGCTTGGCTTGGATGCCATGGTATATACCAAAGTCTACAACCAATTCTCTCACAACAACAACTTGAGAAGGATAAACCTTAATGTTTTCAGGAGGTATAGATCATCATTTTATGTCGTCGTTTTAACTCACAAGCGAAAGAATTTAAGGTTGTAATATCATTCATAAGAACTTTCCTACAGAATGCCGTCATACTTTCAAGTGGATGATATGATCTGTACTCTCCCTATGGTCATTCGATGAAGGTTTGGATTTGTAATGAGGCTACTCTCACATCAACTACACGATTGAAATAATTATGGGATGACACGACAAGGTTCGGGCTCCCTTCCACCCGTTGAAATTATTTTCCCATGGGTAACTTTAGGATATGGAGACTTTGCCTTTGGAGTGAATATTTATATGAAAATTAACCATATTATTCTTTATTTCCATGTGAATTATTTTGGCATTAAGGTAGATTACATTATCTTTGATCACCATTGGTTTTGAGTTCCCTAGATTTAAGTCAACATGCATGATTAGCACTCCTATCAGCTTCAATGTTTTGATTTCTTGGAATATGAAAGAAATTTTTATGGGGAATTCATCCAACAATGCTTTGATTTTCTTCAAAACATTTTTGAGATGACTATATTTTGGCCCAGTTCTAGTATGAGGATGTTTAATAATGAGAAGTGAATCTCCAAGGTTGATAATATTAATCACTCGAATAATTTTTTCTAGAAATAGACCTTGCAATAAGTCACGCATTGATTGTTGATCATAGTTCCACCAATTTTGTATTAGGGTTATATAAACCACCCCCTCCTCCTACCACCCCTATTGTAACTCTCATATAATCCCTCATATTAAATGTTGACATGAGATATAAAGAGTTTTCAAAATTGTAATAAAATTGTAATTATAATATTTTAGTTGATTATTTCTAATAAAACATAATTTTTTGACGATAAAATAAATTTAATATTAGTTTAAATTTGATTCATTGATAAATGATTTAAATGATTTAAATTTATGAAATGTAACAATGTAATTTTAAAAAATTTAAACAATATTAAAAATTAATTTTGAAAATTCATATTTTCAATCTATATATATATATTGAATTTAGCCTTATGTAATCCATAATGAATTAAGAAAAGTCTTTCGGTAGAAATCACATAAACAGAAATTTTTGGCCAATGCGTTTAGAACCAACAAGTATGTTCATCATCAGGACTAGATAAAGAGGTAGACCATGACAATGGCTTAAATAGAGAGCAATGTAGACACCATACTTTCAGCTAATGGCTATATTTGAACAATATT
>APFE030443340.1:0-13262 GCA_000404065.3 Pinus taeda | reverse complement strand
TTTGCATGGTATTAATAATAATTTGGCCCATAGACTTTAGCTAAATAAAACCTCTTTTTTGAGTGTTAGTAAGTATAAAGAGGTTTATGGAGTAAATATAACAAGAGGTTTTATTTGTTTACCATATCTCTCGTTTATTTTTATTTTTATTTATTTATCATATCTCCTTTATTTACCACGATATTTGGCACATAGGCTTGGTATATAATTATATGTTGATTTATAATCTTATTTGATATATTTTTATTTATTTACCATACCTCTTTACACCTCTTTTATATTTATTTATTTACCATACCTCTTTTATAAATATGGTATTTGGCCCTTGGTATTAATAATTATTTGTCCCATGGTATTTGGCACATAGACTTCACCTAAATAAAACCTCTTTTTTGAGTTTTCCTAAATATAAAGAGGTTTATGGACTAAATATAAAAAGAAAATCTATTTATTTACTATACCTCTAGTTTATTTATATTTTTATTTATTTACCATACTTCTAGTTTATTTATATTTTTATTTATTTACCATACCTCTCTTTTTAGTGTTCTTAAACAAATTTATATTTTAAAATTATATGTGTTTATGCATAGTAATAATTTACTTCTAGTTTATTTATATTTTTATTTATTTACCATACCTCTTTTTTGAGTGTTCGTAAACAAATTTATATTTTAAAATTATATGTGTTTATGCATAGTAATAATTAGATTGATTTTTAAATAGAAATGTTAATGTTAAACATTGAGCGCCTCTCAGTGCAATAACTTTATATGATGATGATTAACATCTATTGAAACTAGAATTAATTTATTAAAATTTAAAAAAGGTAAGACATTATTAGAATTTTATTTCCATCCTTAAAAAATATTAAGGGAAATGTTCCAATATCACCATAGTTTTCATGAATTACGAGGTTAGGAAGCTTGATATTTGGAATAGTTCCATTTTAACATTAAGTATAATAAGGGTCACACTAATAATGTTGTTGATTGCCTCAGTTGACCACCAGTGATGGCGGTGATCAATGTGCTTGACTCTTGTGGGCACAAGACATAAGGGTGGCCACATCTTTACAAGAGCGATCCAAAATTCGACATCATATACCAAACACTCCTAGAAGGGGAGAAAGTTCCAAATTTTCACCTTCAGGATGCACTTTTATGCCACCTGGACACATTTGTGTTCCTTTAAGTGAGCATACCAAGATGATTTGGGAGGCGCGCTACAGTCAGGTCGCTAGACATTTCAGAGTAGAGAAAACATTAGCGGTATTGCAGAAGTATTTTTATTGGCCGAAACTTCATCAAGATGTTGGGAAGTACATTAGATCCTGCATTGCCTATGCCATTTCCAAACGAACCATCAAGAAGCAAGACTTGTATACTCCTCTACCTACTCCTAGCTGACCTTGGGAATCTATCTCCATGGGTTACATGTTGGGGCTTCCTTCTACTAAGCATGCCAATGATTGTGTTTTAATGGTCATCAACAGATTCTCTAAGATAGCCATCATGGCAACTTGTAAGAAGAGTATCACAATAGAGGCCACTACTAAGCTCTCTTTTCATTGAGTGTGGGTACACTTTGGGATCCCACAGTCCATTGTCTCAGATCGGAACAACAGATTCTTGAGTGCATTTTAGCCAAGTCTCTAGTTGATGCTCGATACAAAACTTACTAAGTCCACGACTTTCCATCCCCAAACTAATGGCCAAAGATAGGTTGTCAACAGGATTATTGTACACATTATGTGCATGTACAACTCGAAGCATCCATGCATGTGGGATGAAAGTCTCCCCTATGTCCAACACAGCTACAACAGATATTTCCACAACTCAACAGACCACAACCCCTTTCAGGTAGGGCTGGGATTTCAACCATTATGCCCAATTGATATGGCCATACCATTTGCAGACACTCAGGTAGATTCCGCTACGTTCAATTCGAAGCTGAAAGGGCTAACATCTTCATTGAGTGCATTCAAGACATCTTCTAGTAGGTCCATGATATATTGGACAGAGCCAATGCTAAGTACAAGCAGCGCCATGATCAACATCAAGTGTCGCACAAGTTCCAGGTGAGCGACAAAGTTTGGCTACATTTGCAAAAGGAGCACCTTGCTGGACCCCACTGCAAGCTTCTCCTGCTTCAATATGGGCCATACCCATCACCAAGGCCATCGATGACAATCCTTTCGAGCTTAGCATCCCTTTATTCCTTGGTTTACACCTAATGTTCAATGTAGATCACCTTCAACCATACTTTCCACCATTATTGGACAAATATGACATTGCAGAACATCTCACACCAATAGAGCTCAGCCCAGAGTGCATGGAACATGCCACAACTGATCAGATCATGGACACATAGATCAAGGACGCTCGCCAATAGAGGATGCAGATATATCGAGTTGTCAAAGCAAGCAAATCCTTCACTAGGGAAAGTTGTTCGTGAGGGACCAGGCTCAATAGAAATTTCCTCACCTCAGGGAGGCTCTACATGAAATGGGGACCATTGCTTCCTGAGGGGGAGGAATGATCCAGTGGATATTGGTGGCCACCCACCAATTCCACCTAGACCCCCAGTTAGTTTCATCTGGTTCTTTGTTCATTTTAGCATTTACTAATTTTAGCATTTTTTTGAGTCTTGAACTTCCGGAGCAGTTTTGACCCCCTAAACGACATCTTTTTGGGGTCTGTAGCAAGCCCGTAATTATATATAGGTGCATGTGGTGAAACCTATATTACTTAGAAAGACCTTTCCAATAAGGTATTGTACGCACTAAATAGAGATAATATGACCAAGTTACGACCTCGATAAGTTGGTTGCCCAACTAACCCTAGCATGCCCCACAAACTCTTGGTGTTACATCTCCTAGGGTTAGAGTTTTCTTTGTTTAGGGTTTTCTCATGTTTTCCAATAACAAATAGGCCCTTGAGCCTCATTGTAATACAGTTTAGAGGCATGTAGCCACCACATCTCTTCTCAGAGATAAGCTACCATCACCCGAGCTATCTTATTTCAATTCTGTTTGTAAGCATAGTTCAATATTTTCTATTAAAGAAATGAAGTGTTTTTCTACTGCATCTCTGTATTTATGATTATATTTGTAAGTTGTTGCGTTCCATGTTTAAGTTCTAATAAAGCCTCCATAGACACCTCACCAACTCTCTCCTCTGGCTTAGAATTTTGGCATCTCAAGTTCACTTCCACTAGAACCTCTCGATCTTCCTCTACTACTCTGGTTGTTGCATGATACTCACTTCTCCCACCAATTCTACCTACAATTGCAGCTGTGGAATTTCCACAACAACTTCTACCCAATCGCAGCTCAAAGTTTTTCACCTTCAACAAGAAATCCTTCCCTTCTTTGATACCACTTGATGAAAATCAATTCAAGGGTATACAAATTTTTATCCCCTGATGGCTCAAATCTCATGATCCTGTGAGTTATGGGCCTAAAAAACTAGTTATGTTCATTCGATTACCCATAATGGAGCTCAATTCATGTTTCCAAATCCCCAAAAAAACTCAATGGTGTTTACACCACTATCCATATCGTAGTCGACATCTCATAAAATTTAATGTTGAAGGAGAATGGTTATTAGGGAGTCCCATCCCTAGGTCGGTGATTGGGCTATGGTTGAGGTTGGGGATTAGAAAATATTGTGGCATATGCTTCTAACTGCATCAAATTTGCAGGGGTCTCGCTCAAGCTCAGGGTCACGATCTTGGCATATTTCTCCAAAACTATTCACACCCATATTGACCCTACTTAGGGTGGGTACCAACTCAATCTTCTTGTCGACCATCATTTCAGCCCCAAATGCAATTGAGGGGGGTCAGTCCGCTTTCACTGCATGACCTCTATTCCATCCTAATGGCCCGACCACATGGGTCCCACTTGTTAGTTTAGGCTACAACCATTTTCCATGCATTTTGTTGCATTTGAATTTCAAAATCTTGGTTTGGGCTTCCCCTTTGTCTCCTCCACACTCACCTTTGACTCTCCATACCAATGTTCTTACCACACACTTCCTCTCATATTTAGGGTCCTTTCAATGGAAACCAAAACTTGAACCACAATATGATAGACACAAATTCAAACTGAGAATTTGGGGCTTAAAACAAGAATACACACAAATTTACAACAAATGGGTACTTGTATTAAATGAATATGATTACATATGAGCTCTTAGACCTGATTACACTCGAACTGACTCAGGTTAACCTGACCACAATTATTGGGTTGATTTTTACAATGAAATGGTTGTGCTTGCATGATATCTTGCAGATGACTTATAACAGGAAACAAAGAAAACAAAACCCTAACGAGGAATCTTATCCTCTGCCATATTGCCTTCTAGAGGCTTAATATTCAAAATTTATGTAAAATCAAAGGAAATTGTTTCATTTGTATTTAGTTTCCATGTCGCTTCTTCTAGAAGCCTCTGAGAACCAATTTCGGTTGGGGTCTATGCCCCTGCATCAACTATCTAGTTTTATTGTTTAGATTCTTGCATCACAGTATCATTATCTAAATTGTGAGATTTGGTCCATATTTTAGAAATTTTGTGGATTTTCTTCTTTGTACTAATTACTTTTGACCTTCTAGATTAGGCTTGACAACCTTCTTGTATTTTCTTAGTGTTGGAGTGTGTTTACTAATGGAGTGAACAAAATAAACTTTATTGTAGCTCAAAGTTACAATACTACATAACAATAATTGATAGAGCTACTCCATAATAAATATCAACTTGCAAATTGAAAGGAACTTAAACTATCAGTCATTGAAAAATAACTAAAATAGAAATAAGAAAGAATCAATGGAATAACCAAGATAGGCTCCTTTTATTCACAATGAATAACTGGATTATGTCCTTAAAGAGATGCACCAAAGAGAGTCAGATTTAGTTGGTAGTTCTTCTCCCATCCTCTTTCGGAGGTTCATTTTGTGTCTCTTGAATCTCCTCTCTGTATGTCGGAAACTGATTCAAGCTTCTTTAATGGAGGAAGACAAGCTCATGGATAGAAACTATACTAACAAGTTGAAATCTCAAACCATATGGATCAGTAAACCTTACTTGGATAGTATAACTTTACTATTCTTCTCATGCTTTGATGTTGTCACATGGATTATATTTATAGGAAGTGTTCAAGCTCAATAATGGGTAGTTCATGGTGTGAATGGGCAAAATTCAAATCTTAGCTCCACATGTGTGAGGTGAGTTTGAATCTCCCAAAATTCACCATTAGTGTCAATAGAGCTCGATCCAACTTGGCGTGCCTTCCTTGGGGTGCTTTCTGACATGAATCTTCATTTAACGCACCAGACTCGTGTAAAATTTCCTTCTGAGGATCTAGGGTGCTATCAAGGGAAAATTCACACGAATCGTGCAAAAGAAGCATGGGCAGGATGCATGGCTGAATTAATTTCCCTTTTTTACATTTTTTGGTACCTTGTTGAAGGTTATAAGAGAGGACCTTGTCGTATCATTATGATATATAGTATTGATGATAAATTCAGTGATCACCAAAAGGATCTTTGAGCAATTTTTAGGTGATAATACTTAGCTCCTTTTATCTTATAATTCTTTATCACAACACATATTATCATTAAATTCAAATCTAATAATATTTTTAATATTTTTAGTACCTTCATAATTGCATCTTCTTCTTTACCCAAATAATTTAGCCAAAAATTGACATCTTAATTCCATCCCCACTTGAATCAATATTTGTTTTGGCTGGAGTTGGAAGAAAATTTAGGGAGCCTCTTGTCATCCATGCTATTTATCTTATTCTTTCACATTAAAGAAATAATTACCTAACCATGGTTGTGCACTAAAGGCGGGAAAGACTTGCTTGAATAAGTTGGATAGAATAAAATGTATTTCCTTTAATATTAAGATTATAAGTTATCATATTGTTTTGGATTTTCTAGTCTTTCTCCAAGATTCTCTAGAAATACTACATCCCAAAACTTCACATCCATATAAGATAACATGAGTGGTGAGAGTATCAAACATGAGCTTTTTCTTATCCCGCATCCAAAGGTTTGCTAATTTATAGTGGTTTTTAAGCCTTGAATAATATTTTCATCCTCTATTTATCTTTCTCTCAATGTTATAGTTATAATTAAGCTTGTGATGATATATTTCAAGACGTTAATAGTGTGAAGGCACTTCCTCCAAAATATTGTTCTCATATACAAAAGTGCCATAAGTGATCCTTTTGGATATTATCATCATAACCTTTGTTTTTTTCTGTGTTCATAGTCATAACCATATTAGATAAAAAGTCCCTGAGGATTCTTAGATGATTACTTAGGTCATGGGGATTCCTTGCCATAAGAACACTATCATCAATATAGATAAGAAGGATGATAACTATATCATTGAAAGTAGTGCTAGTACAACCAACATATTCCAATTAATATAATAACATATTAATGGAAAATGTATATGCCAAAGAGAGTAGGGAATAAAAGACAACTTTGTTAGCTCCTAAATTATAGTTTATTTCTTCTAAATATCCCTTAATTTTACTAAACTTAGCTATAACACTCTCATATAACCTTACTTAAAAAACTCTCAACTTAACAGGAATTTATACTTCTTTTAACCTATTCCAAAGGTTATCCATGCGAGATATGTCAAAAGGTTTTCTAAGATTAATGAAACAACAAAGGATATTACTTATATTAATGTGACATTCCTTTGTAATAGTCGTAAGTGTAACAAGATGGTCCATAACTGAATGATAGCCCCTAAAGCCACACATCTTTAGCTCTTTTTCTATGGATTTCAAGCCATATGTTGATCTTATTTTCCAATATACTTTCATATAACTTGGCTATGATGAGGCTAATCATAATGGTCCTATAATTAAAGGGATTATTTTCATCCACAATTTCAATGATAGAAACAATGAGGCCTTGAGTCCAGGGTTTAGTAAATCCTTACTTGACTGCTAAATTAAAGATATTTTGTATGTGAGGGTGAAAATATGCCCAATAATTTTCACTATTTTGGCTTGCTAGCCTTTGATTTCCTTATATTTTCCTTTTGCAAGTCACTTAATGCCAAAATTTATGTCTTATATAGAAAACAATTTATACTCTATAGAAATGCTTGGAGTGTTGGCCATAGAAATAGAAGAATCATAAATATTTCTGAGATATGAGTTCCAATCCCTTAAGGGAATCATATTATTTTCCTTTTTTACAATTTGAAATGTTCCTCCATAATCTCTTAAGATCTATCTCTAAGACGTGTATAACCTTCTCTTGTTTTCTATTAATGTAGTGCTCTTCTTTCCTATTTCAAATAGGGATTTATATCTTTTTATCATGTTTTATTTT
This sequence comes from Pinus taeda, assembly GCA_000404065.3. NCBI lineage: Eukaryota > Viridiplantae > Streptophyta > Pinopsida > Pinales > Pinaceae > Pinus > Pinus taeda. The sequence goes on along the minus strand of APFE030443340.1, from coordinate 5,896 downwards.
AAGAAACCATTAGAGGCACATCTAATGAAGTTTCTAGTAATTTTACAAACATTTTGATACAAGGGGTTGGTCATTCTATTATTTTTTTACATAATACCTCAATAGAGGAATTGTTAAAGGAAATGGAGGGGGGTACCTTAAAATTGTGATAGAGGTATTCAATGCTATTTTTATATGATAGGATATTTGATTTACTATTCAAGTGCTTTAATAAAATATTCTAAACTTTATTTTTGTTAAAAATAAAGCTCCTTTGGTCACTAGTGTTACAGACACACATGTATTTCTTATTTTATCTATAGGTTCTTTCTACTTCCAAGTATGAGGGAGATGTGTAATTCCTTCAATTCGTAATGTGCAATTGACATGTAGCATTAAAAAAGAAGTGAATACTTTTTTTTTTTAACTATGGTGCATAAATAAAATATTTATTTTTGTATGTTTGGTTCACGAACATCGAATATTGATGGCCACTATGTCCACGAAAATTTTCCGAGCAAATCCACCCAAAGGGATCACTTCCCGTTAGCTCATTAGTAGATCCTAAACCAAAGAGCGTCGAGGATAATTGACCTCTGACCTCCCATTAGAAATGTTCTTTAACGATGGGAAATTAACCAATTTATCTACCCCTTAGGGCATAAATAAATGTTTCAATATAATAATAATAACAATATAATAATAATAACAATATAATACATACACCAATTTGGTGTATGATACCCCCTTCTTTGTGGGAAAAGGGACCCACGTCCACTCAGTGCTAAAGTTCGAGGCACATATAATAAAGACATATAGAGATTTGACCCATGACATTTAAAAAAATTATTAGTAACAAAACAATTATTTCAATGTCTACCATAAATGAAATATTTCAGTGTTTGCCTTAAGTGAAATAATTTTATATCAACTTTATAGATAAAGAAATGGATAGTAATTGGAAGTAAAAAATGTCTTATTCCACTAATAGGTTCTTTTTACATCATACTATATGTAATGCCATGCTTTCTCCTAATTTGTAATTTTAAATTATGACTTAATATCATTGTAATTGCGAGAGATATGATCTAGTGAATTTTCGAGTTACTATGGATAAATGTTTAACTATGTAATATATTTAATTCATAAATGAAAATTACCATTGACCAGCTAATTGAAGGGTGGAGTTTTGATATGATACATGATACCATGATACCATGATACCATGAGTGTGAATCAGGGAGCGAGTTGGAAAATCAATTTTCTTATTAAAAATATAGCCATAGCCAAAAACTAGTTTTGTAAGTGCCAAATTGGAAATTCTTCCCTCCTTCTTCATTCCCAACAAAATAGTTAATGAAGTTGGGTAGCTAAGCAACCAACTACCCAAAAGTATGGAACCACTGGGATGGAGTAGGAAATTGAAAATTGTTAGATATGGGTATGACCAATGCCCATCTCAACTTCTGAAAATTGAACCACAAAATCCAAAGCTAGACCTCAGAAAAATTAGGTTTTCCCTTAGATGGAATAGGGAGATGCATTAGATGGATAATGGACATGTTTTACTAAGTGTTGGGATGTTTTTGAGGCCCTATAATGATTCATGGAAGAGTTTGCAGGGAGAAAAGAATACCCACAAGTGAGAATCCAGTAAATTTGCAAGTGCGTCTTTTCCTATGTTTTTTGGAAGTTAAAACTCCCTAAGGAAAATAAAATTCATGCCTAAACAACGTTGAATTAAAATGGAAACATTTTTTTAATATTTTGACTTGTTAAATCTTGGTTTTGATTTTAAATTTAGGAGAAGGAAGTTCAAACCTGAGATGGGAAAATATGTCCATGAATTTGCATGCTAGTTGGGCTAAAGAATGAGCATTGAGAGGGGAGTTCACTCAGGAACTAAATCATTAGAGAAGGGAATCCCTTGTGCAATAGAAACTAGATGGGAAGGCATTCAAGCAATTTGTGGAAGTCTCATCCCAGTGGAATATTGTGCCTACATTTGGTAATTGTTGAAGAGAGTGGCTTTCATAGTTGAAAAAAATTCCTTGAGAACCTAAGTTAGCTCCTTCATCATATCATGGATTTTCTAGTGGGATAGTTATAGGAAAGGCAGGCCTAGTTGTTGTTATGATTGGTTGGAAATTCACACGCCCCTCTTCAGTTGTAGGCATTTCCTTCAGATAATTCTATGGAGTCTTCTTTCAACTTGATGTTTTCCAACTATGTAATCATTTGGCTTATTGTTGTTCATTATATTAGATATGGTGCATAAATTATAAAAATGATGTTTACATCATAATTAAATACATTGGATCAGTGAAGGGTAATTTTGAATATTCCACTAAAAGCGTGGGAACCCACTATGTTGACAAGCTTCAATGTTGAGTCTGACTCAAGTTGGTCGATGAAAAAACCACATAGGTAGTGTGATAAATTCTTTAGTGAGGACTTAGTAAGTTTGAGTCTTCACAGAACATTTCATGTTGTAGTGTAATAAATTTGCTAATTTACATTGATTTCAAGAATTAAAAAATTTTGGACTGAGCCTTCTAACTTTCCCAATTCATTACATTATTGCTTCCTATACATGAGAATAATTTAGCCACAAAATGTAATCATGATGTTCATTTGTTTGCGGTGCTTATTTATGTATCAAGTTTTGGTCTAGTTATGGACCAACAAAAAAACTGAATATACTTATCCATGTATATGGGTGTGATGTCCCTACAGCTATGCTCTTTTGACATTACTAGTAGTGAAGTAGAATCCCTATGTTATGGGAATCCCCCATAACAAAAGAGGTAAACATAATATTTGTTGGGCACCAAATCTTCTTATCTTTTCCTTACCTTTTCACCCATCCGTCCATCCTTTTTGCACCAATTGATATGCATTTATTGTGATAAACTCATGACGTGACCCTTTTTTCTTATGTCTCTTGGAATATTTAATTGATGAAGTAAAGTCATAGGGGTTTTACCTATGCGAACTACTAAAACTTGTTATTTCCAAAGATTCCGTTGAACAAGTATCTCTTTCACATCAGTTAACAACGATTCCATGATTCACATCAATTGTTCGGCAACATTGTGACAACATAACCAACTCACAACTATTTTCAAGCTTATTTTGGATTGTTTCTATTCTCGCTCTCTCAACAATTAGTCACTGTTATGAGCTGTTGTATATTTTGGGCATTTAGTTGCCAGGTTTTGGGGAATATGTTATTACCCATGTATTGTATAAAAAGGGTTTTATTCCTGTGCGAAGGATTACCCAGGAAGAGATATGTATTGTAACAACTCTTTTATAGATTAATATAATCCAAGCAGTTTTTTTGTTCTTCTCTTAGCTGTAAATTAACGCAACCCTGATCAGAGAGTTGGGCCTGCTCTTCTGATCAGGTGTTGCGTATTTCTTTTGTGTATGTTGTTTTACTCTTTGTGTGTTTATTCTTATTATTGTTATAGATCTTTATTAATTACTGTGAATGTCTTTTAGGTTCTACAATTTATTTTCCATTACTGTTACAGTGATGATTTAATTTCTTAGTCACGAATCCTTGGTTGATGTGAGATTTTAACCTTGCCCCTGCATATACCTTGCGCGTTACCTTGAAAATTGTACGCACCTGGATTGATGAATTAATGTAGGAAAGGGTTGAATAGTTTATTCACACTCGGACACCAACAATATTTTTAATAAATCCTATTGATGCCCCTAAACTGGAAAATTGATCTCTACATCGAGAAAATGGATCTCCTCTACATCATATCATTTGAAAGATGATATCCATTGCTAGACGAATTTGGTTATGGAAGAGGATTAATATTAATAAGAGTGATTAAATCTACTTTTATAATTGCCTCTCTCTCTCTCTCTCTCTCTATTCCAGTGTGATAAGGGGGTTGTGTATTTGTATTTGTATTTAATATAAAAATATTGTATACTTAGGAATGATGCAATGGTAACCCACATCAAAGGTTGAATGAAGATTGGGGTCCACGTGATAGATATTCAAGTTGGAGATGATGTCCCTTACACTCTAGTGCAATGGAATTTTCACTCATTCCTGATCTCATCTTTGAAAAGTAGTACAAGAAGGAAATGATTGAGAACTAAATGTGAAAGGATCATCTCTCCGATTTAGAGAGAGAGAGAGAGAGAGAGAGTACCTTCATTATTGATCATCCTCACATCAACTTTGATGGTCTGTTTTTTGCAATATACAATTTAGTAATAGGATAACCTAGGAGGTATTCACCTTTCTTGTGTTGTCCTGACTTCAACTCTTCATCCTAGTTGCTACTTACAAGGAAGCGGTAATTGTCCAAAAATGAAAAACATAATATTCCATTGCACGTGTAAAGCCTTTTAATCATGCAATATGATAACACATGGATTCTTATCACAATTTATGAAAATTTTTCGTGTTGAGAAACAAAGTTATTTTCAAATTGGTTTAAACATTGAAAATAATTGAAAACTACAATATGTCACAACTGAAACAAACGTCAAATGTGATAAAACGTTGAGCCTTACCACATGGTATGATTGTGAAATTTTGATGTGTTGTTGCAATTACTGATTATTATCTCCTATCTTATTATATTATTTGTATTTTCTAATTAACTTGCGACAAATATTGAATAAAACAAAATGGCAATGTCACTGAAAAATAAATATCCATAGGAGCTGAGAAAATTATGCACACACACACACAAATAATGGACAACATTATTTTTTAAAAAATGTCCCTAGATAAACCCCAAAGGAGAAATCAGTTCTAAAGATGAGGTTTTTGTTATTAATTATTTATCAAATCAAAGAGTACATCAATTTCTTTCCTAACATTGGCAAAGCTCCGATAATTTTCTCCACTGGAAAAATCGATCTGGAAACACAATTTTTTCTTATTCAAAGCCTCATGGCCTCTTGCCTATAACTTGACCTAGATACTCTGGATATGCATACGACCCTCTTGGAATTCTCACAGCCTCTGGAAATTTGTTCATGCAAATTCTTCTTCTACCTAAAATTCTATTCAACAACTCACACCTCCTCTGAAAATTTTCTACAACAAGTCAAAATCAAAATACTGCCTAGTCATGCACACTGGCTAATGTGGACTTATTGGAAAATAATTTGGATTTTATTTCCTTCTATCAAAATGTTCAAATCTCGTGAAGAATACCTTCAGAAATATCTCCTCAATTATTCCTACTGAAACCCCTGCTTCTAGTGTCCATATGTTTCCTTTGTGCCCTTGCTATTACTACAATTTTGTGTCTCAATATGTTCTCCAAATGACCCATCGATCTCCTCTTATAATCTCTCATTGTTGAATTCAAAACAATGATCTAATCTCAATTGATGGATAATATCATTTTGACCCCTTCTCATGAATTTTCTAGGTAGTTTCTAGATGAGAATCAGTTTACCCCAATTAATATTAATTAATTAAAATATTTCCCTAAGTTAGACATAGGAAAATTAATTAATTGCTTAATTAATTCTAATCAAGGAATTTTCATGCGAAACATTTTATAGGTATTGGAGAAAATGTGTTCCCTACCCTCATAGACACAATTTGAAACTAGAACACCTATATGAGCTACATAAAATAACACTCCCTCTTAGTGAGGAAGGTGTTTAGCATAACACCCAACTAATATCTGAAGAAGATGAATCTCACCTTCCCTAAATCCTTTGTCTATATATCCGTTACCTACTCATTTGTAGGTATATATTGTAGCTATACAATCTTGCACTGTACATAGTCCCAAATGAAGTGTTATGCTTGTACATGTGATGTAACATGGATTCTATAATAACATGACACAACTCTAATTGTCGTAGTGTAATACTGTTGTCTCAACTTTAGGAACAAATAAGTCTACTAGTAGATTCT
>APFE030443338.1:2799-33829 GCA_000404065.3 Pinus taeda | reverse complement strand
CATATAGCACCGTCGCTTCCAAGTTTGTACGAACAACCGGGTTGATAAAATGAGAGACAGGAAGCCCCAGGAGTTGTAGCATTATTGCTACAATACTGGAGCTCACCACATGGATTGATTTTTCTGTTCCTAAAATTGTGGTTCTTAGATAGATCTATCTAAGGGTATTTTATGTGCATCAAACAGAGATCATATGCCAAGGTTATGACCCTCAGAAGTTGATTTACCAATTTACCCAAAACGGGGCCCATAGTTTGGTGTTTCATCTTCTAGGGTTACTTTTTTGGATGTTTAGGGTTTTCCATTGTTTCTCAACAATAAATAGGCCTTCGAGCCTCATTGTAATATAGTTCAGAGGCATGTGGCCACCACATATCTTCTCAAAGATAAGCTACCATCGCCCTAACTAGTTTATTTCCATTTCTGTTTGTAAGCATATTTCAGTATTTTACAGTAATGAAATGAAGTATGATATCTGTGATTTATTGTGTTCCTGTTTAAATCTAGATAAATGGTATTAGAGTGGTCTGCTCTTTCTCTGTATTTCTTTGCATGTCCCTAATGAGGTTGGGATATAAATAGTTAAGGCTTGAACTGGTCAAACCTTTGCAAGACTAGCCTCGCAAATCCTGACGGCCTCCCATGGCAGATGAAAACTAAGATGAGGAGGCAGGAGATCATATCAAAATCTTGTTCGAAGAGGCCCTTGAGCGACAAAGGAATGCAATGATGGACAACTTTGCCCAGATCCTTAAGAGGCTACCCAGGAGTAACACATCTACTTCCAACAACTACTCTGAAAGCGCCACACCCTTTAAGTACAAGCTAACTTTGACATTCCCATATTTGAGGGTCAGATAGATGTAGACACTGCAGATAAATGGTTAAATATGCTAGAAGGGTATTTTTTTGTTCATGATTTTTCTAGCTGGGAAAATATTACTTTCACTCTTCTCAAAGCTGCCCCCCAAGTCAAGGACTGGTGGGAAACCTATTGCAAGTAGAAAGATGAAAGTACGGCCTCACGGTTTTTTGCTGCACCCACTTGGAGTTCATTCTAGATTTCCATTAAGGAGCATTACTACCCTCTCGGAAGCTATGAGAATCAATACATAAAATGGACCACGTTGCAGCAGGGAAGGGACCAAGACATGCCAGAGTTTACCAATATTTTCCATACCCTTTGCACAAAGTTGGGTATCAAGGATTCGGAGCAGCATTTGGTACTCAAGTACCATAGTTTCTTGCACAAGTACATCTAGGAAGAAATAGAATTCCTGAACTTCTCCTCGCTTAGCACGACATACTGATATGTTGTCCAGATCGAGCAAAAGTTTAAATAGAAGAAGCGAGACTTTGGATCTATGAATTTGAAGCAAGGGAAAGGTGCCCCTAAACCATAAAACAAAGGGAAAAGCCAAGGCGAGGCATCCCAAGACAACCCACCAAAAATGCAAGCAAAAAATAGTGCCACAAAGCCAAAAAAGGACACGACAAATTGGTGTGAGTTCCATAAGAGCTCCACCCACAACACAAGTAAGTGTCGGGCCAACCAATAAATAGTGGTCAAGCTAAGGACTTCAGAATCAGATGCATGTTCCAACTTGTCAAAACCTGACAAGAGGAATGATAAAAGCAAGAAGATTATCAATGCGGAGCCCAATGCCACTATTGCCACCATGAAGATCCAGAAGGATGAACCTGAAGATCCAGAGGAGGAGGAGTGTCTCTTTCACTCCCAAATGTGGGTAAAGGGATCCTCGCTATAGTTCATTATCGACTGCGGGAGCCAAAAGAACCTCATTTCGGAAAAGGTTGTGAAGCGGCTGGGCTTACCGACCACAGGACATCCACAACCATACACCATTGGGTGACTTCACCAAGGACGGGATCTTCGCGTGAGCCAGTGGTTTCACCTTCCATACAACATCAATCCCTTCATAGATGAGGTATTGTGTGATGTTGCTCCCCTTGATGTTTGTGGTGTATTATTAGGACAACCATAATTGTTGAAGTGACATGCTGTGTATGAATCAAGGCCCCGTGCTGTTATTATTACTTTGGGAAATAAGTTGTACAGGATATTGGAGGTAGCACCACCTACCAACATCTCTTTGGTTACTACAAAACAATGCAGTCAGTTCATTTCCAAAAATGGGAAATTTGTTTTCCTGATGATACACCCACAAGGAAAGAAGAAGACGGTGGCCACGACCTCTAGGTTGGTCCCCTCCACACGACAACTACATTTGGACAAGGTCATGGAGGAGTACGAGGACATATTCACCTCCCCCGCATGGGTTCCTCTACACTGTTAGGTCAAGCACTCCATCGATCTAACCCCAGGTGCACCGCTACCTAATGGACCAATCTATTGGTGCTCCATTCTCGAGAATGATGAAATCAAGAGATAGATTGAGGAGATGTTGTAGAAAGGTTACATCCATCTGAGTTCATCGCCCTGTGGGAGCCCGATCATATTGGTAGGGAAGAAGGATGGGATTTGAAGACTCTGTATTGACTACCAGGCACTGAACTAGATCATTGTTCATAATAGGTACCTGATCCCATGGATTGATGACCTATGGGACCAACTGAAGGGGGAAAAATATATCAGCAAGACCGATTTGAGGTTAGGGTATCACTAGCTATCAATCCAACCCTCTGATATGTGGAAGACTGCCTTCAAAGGCAAGGAGGACTTTTTCAAATGATTGGTTATGCCTTTTGGATTGACAAATGCTCCTACAACCTTCATGAGGCTAATATATGACATCTTGTGGCCATTCACCAACTCATTCATAGTGGTATACTTGGATGAAATCCTGATATCCAGCCAGAGTTAGGAAGAGCACCTCCACCACATCCGACAGGGTCTCCAAACATTGTGGCAACACAAGTTATGTGCCAATTTGGAGAAATGAACTTTTGTCATGACCCAGGTTCAGTATCTGGGATACATTATTGATTAACGAGGGGTGCATGTGGATCCATCCAAGATCCAAGTCATTCAAGATTGGCCATCTCCAACCATGCTAATAGAGCTCTGTAGCTTTCTAGGTCTTGCCAACTTCTACCGCAGGTTCATGTTGGGATTTTTTCATATCACTTGGCCCTTGAGTCAAGTCACCAAGGGAGGAGTGAAAGAAAAATTATTTTGGTCTAAATCTCAACAAAAGGCATTCACAAAGTTGAAATATTGTCTCTGCTCGGCACAAGTGCTCACGTTACCAGACTTGCAACAACCATTTGAGGTCGAGGCAGATGGCTCTGACTATGATATTGGGGCAATCCTTACTCAACAACGACATCCAGTGGCATATCACAGTGAGACACTTTCAGACACAGTCCAAAAGTATCCCACTTATGAGAAATAGATGTATTCGATTGTGCAGGCCTACTGAAAATGGAAGCATTACATTTTGGGGAAGGAAACAGTCATCCACACAGATCACTAGCACCTGCAGTTCATGCAAACCCAAGGGAAATTAAAGAATCTTCACCATCAGAAGTGGTCCAAATACTTGCAACAGTTCCATTTGAATATCAAGTATAAGAAGGGCAACACCAATAATGTTACAGATTGCCTCAGTCGACCATTGATCATGGTGTTAACCACCGTGCTCAACTCTTGTGGGCACGAGACTTATGATTGGCCACTTCTATACAAAAGTGACCCAGAATTCGACCACACATACCAGACACTCTTGAAGGTCATCATGTTCCAGATTTTCACCTCTAGGATGCCATGTTATGCCACCTGGTTCATCTTTATGTTCCTTCAAGTGAGCGTGCCAAGATGATTTGGGAAGCACACTACAGTCGGGCTACTGGGCATTTCGGGTTCAAGAAAATGGTGGCAGTACTATAGAAATATTTCTATTGGCTGAATCCTCAACAAGATGTCGGGAAGTACATTAGATCATGCACTACCTGCACCATTGCCAAACTAACCATCAAGAAGCAAGGCTTCTATACCCCTCTTCCTACCCCTATTCGACCTTGGGAATCCATCAGTTTGGTATTTAGAGTGTCCTAAATTGTTGTATTAATTGTCAACCCAGGAGTCGTAAACTGTTGAAGTGTTGTGCACTATATGTGCAAGATAACCTATTTCTTATTTTTTTGTCATTTTTGAGTTTTTTGTTTTGTTTTGGGTTTATTTCTGTTAATTCCCTAATGTGAGATTGAAATTCTAGAAGTGAAGTATGATATAAATGTTCAAGGAAATGATGTATTTTAAAATGATTTTCAAAACTTCAAACATTTAAAAAAAAAATGTTTTAAAACATGCAATGATGAAACTAATTCCTGAAAGAGAGTGAAAATGTTCCACTATTCTAATTAAACAATAGTGAACTAGTGACCATGAAACCCATTATCCTTGCTGCCATGAAAATATAAGAAAAAATGAACTCAAAGAAATCCAAGAATTGCAAGCAAAGTAAACTAAAATCACATTACATCAACTCATATTCTGACCCCTCACCTTTCGACTCGCTTTGGCTTTAGGAGGTAATCATAAACAACTTGAGCAATCTGATATCTAATTTTCAGAAAATAAAACTAATATCAAACTACACACTCATACTTCAATCCCTCACCATTCGACTCGCTCTGGCTTTAGGAGGTAACTGAGAATGACATGAGAAATTCAATAAATAACTTGCAAAAAAATAAACTAATATCAAACTACGCATTCATACTTCAATCCCTCAACATTCGACTTGATCTGGCTTTAGGAGGTAACTGAAAATGACATGAGTAATTTAATATCTATCTTGCAGAAGAGTAAATGAGCAAAACTGAAATAAATAACACAGTGTTGGAACTAAAAACTAAAGGAAATGAATTAGCAAAAGGACAAGAATAATTCTATGTCATTAGTCATTAAAAAACTATGTGCAAATGCGTGGGCTGCCTATAGTAATCTGAAACAAAAGCACTGATCAGTTAACAGCATATAAAATGTGAAAAGCTATGGATAGCTATCAAACATTAATACCATAAGAAATGTGATATATATACAAGTGAATGATTATGACATAAGGCACATAAAGAAATAAAGCATGAAACTCTACAGTAATAAATAAGACCTCGGCCTGTGCAGGGGCCCTCTGCACAATCCTCGGACAATCAACGATCAACCATGAATTGAGCTCAGAAGCAGAGTCTTCTCATGTAATAAAATGCAGTCATAACGCAGAGATAAAGTTACGGCACAGTGGGTTCGTTTACAATCAGAATTAAATTACCAAAAAGCTAGCTAATATGCGTATGAGAACGCATTATTTATACAGAGGATGACATAATTGTTTTCCTACATTATGCGCTAATAAAAGACACATAAAAAACCACGTCCTGAGATTTAGCATTATGGCTATCGTGAAGATTCAATCTTTGGAGGGTGGTTGTTCGATCCGGTTCATGGAGCAGTCCATAGGTGTTAAATTGTCCCCTGAGATCTAGGAACAACCACGCAAAGCTTCACATGGTGAAAAACAAAGTTTTATCACCGTAGGACTCTTAAGTTGACCACCGCTTTGCCCAGCGTTGACTATGGCTTCTTCTGATGAATTTGACTGAGCCAATAGGACTCAGTGCATGTCCACGTCGTTTGTAACTTGCCCATGTGGCTCGATTCACCTGAAGGCACCCGCAATATAGAATTTGATAAAAGAACTGCAGAAAGTTGGGCTGGCTGCGAAAAGTGACAAGATTTCGTAGTTTATAAACAAAAATATAGTTCAAATAGCAACACAAACACATAGTCAATAAAGCACTTTAAATGCCCTTTTTTAACTAATATGCAATGATACCGATGACTTAGGAGGTTCAGATGAATGGGAAGAAGCTAGAAAAAGGTGTAGGAAAGATGCAGCTTTGGGACTCAACACCATCTCCATGGATTACATGTCGGGACTTCCTTCCATTAAGCATGGAAAGAACTATGTTTTTTTGGTCATCGACAGGTTCCCGAAGATGGCCATTATCATGGCTTGCAAGAAGAATATCACAGTAGAAGCCACTGCTAAAATTTTCTTCATGTAAGTGTGGGTACACTTTGGGATCCTAGAGTCTACCATCTCAGATCAGGACAACAGGTTCCCCAATACATTTTGGTCCAGTCTTTGGTCGATGTTGGAAAGAAAACTCACTAAGTCCATAGCCTTCCATCCTCAAACTGATGGTGAGACAGAGGTTGTCAACAAGATGATCATACACATTCTACGTACGTATAACTCAAAGCATCCACGCACATGGGATGAGAACCTCCCCTATGTTCAGCACAGCTATAACCGAGATCTCCACACCTTGACTGGACACAACCCTTTTTAGGTGGGCTTGGGACTCCAGCCACTATGTCCCATTGATGTGGCCATGCCATTTGCAGCTACTCACACAGATTTGGCTCATGTCCAATCTGAAATAGATAAGGCAAACAACTTCATTGAGCACATCCAACATATTCGACAGCAGGTCCATGACATTCTAGAGAAATCAAATGCCAAGTACAAGCAGCAACATGATCAACATTGGGTGCCACACAAGTTACAGGTGGGTGAAAATGTTTGGTTGCATTTGCAAAAGGAATGCCTTACCGGAGCCTATCAAAAACTCAGACCACTCTGATATGGTTCTTACACCATTACCAAGGCTATGGAAGATAATGCATTTGAGCTCAACATTCCCCCATTCCTTGGCCTGCACCCAGTGTTCAATGTGGACCACCTCTAGCCATACTTTCCACCATTACTAGACACATCTGACATTGCAGAACAACTCACACCCACGGAGTTAAATTTAGATTGCATGGAACAAGCTGTAACTGATCGGATTATGGAGACACAGACGAAGAACACTCACCAGCAGAATATCCAACTCTATCGAGATGTCAAAGCAGGCCAAATCCTTCAGTAAGGCAAGTGGCTCACCAGGGACCAAGTTCAGCAGAAGTTTCCTCATCTCATGGAAAAACTCAACGCAATTGGGATAATTGCTTCCTAAGGGGTGAGGAATGATCCAGGTGGATATTGGTGGCCACCCACCAAGTCCACTTGGACCCCCATCATTGTTTCTTTCAGCTTTTCATTTTCCTTAATTGTAGCATAGTTTCCTTTTGTAGCAATTTTTCAGGTCCTGAACTTCCAGAGCCATTTTGAGGCCCTAAATGATGATTTTTGGGAAAACTAGTTGCAATATGCGTTGATGGATAAATGTTGTTCTTCCCAAAGTTCTAGTTTTCGAATAGATCTTTCTAACGAGATATTGTGTGCGTTAAACGAAGATCGTATGCCAATGTTACGACCCTAGGAAGTTGATGTACCAATTTACCCAAACAGGGCCCACAGTTTGGTGTTTCATCTTCTAGGGTTAGGTTTTTGGATTCTTAGGGTTTTCCATTGTTTCTCAACAATAAATAGTCCTTTGAGTCTCATTGTAATACAGTTCAGAGGCATGTAGCTATAAAATCTCTTCTCAGAGATAAGCTACCATCGCCCTAGTTAGTTTATTTCTATTTCTGTTTGTAAACATATTTCAGCATTTTACAGTAATGAAATGACGTATTATTTCTATTGCATCTCTATAAGTATGATTATATTTTTAATTTGTTACATTCCTATTTAAATCTAGATCAAAGAGGTAGGTAGGGGATAGATAGGGAAATAGAAGTACGAGCGATATATACATGGGCATGGAGAGAGAGATAAGAGATATGGGGGAACGGGGGGAGACAGAGAGTGATATAAGAGAAAAACATAGGGAGATGGAGAGAGTGAAGGCTAGTTAGAAAGATAAGGAATGGGGAGGGATGGAAAGAGGGACACGTAGTGATATATAGGAGGGAGAGTGATGGTGTGGGAGAGATGGAGAGGGATATAGGAGGGAGACATATAATCAAGGGAGTTGAGAGAGAGAGAAAGAGAGCAACAAAGAGAGAGGATGCTCAGGGGGGGTGGAGAGAGAGCGATATAGGGGAAACATAAGGGGATAGAGATAAATAGAGAGGGAGAGTCAAGAAGAGAAAGAGATAAGTGAAGGGAGGGAGAGAGATAATTAAGAGGGGCAAGGGAGGAAGGGTATGAAAGTGATAGATAAAGGAGGATGTAAAGAAAAAGACAATGGCGGTTAGAGAGACACAAAAAGAGAGAGAGAGAAAGAGAGATGGAGGAAAATTGGGAAAGGTAGGGTTGAAATAGAGATAGGGGGATGTAGGGGAATGCATATAGGGGTGGAGAGAGACGTTAATAAGTAGATGGATATAAAAGGGAGAAATACATGGGGAAGATTATTGGAGAGCAAAGGGATATAGGAGGGAGGGAGAGATGGGAGAAGGGAGAGATATAGAAATACATAGACAAAGTGAGATGTGGTAATAATGATATAAAGAAGTAAACATAAGGAGGGAGAGGATGGAGAGGGATAAGGGGAGAGGGAGATATATGAGGAAAGGAATAGAGAGATGAGAGAATAGACAAAGGGAAGGAGAGATAGATAGAGGGAGAGGGATAGGGGAGATATGGAAAAGGGTTAAGAAAATGGAAGCTTAGGGAGAGAGAAAGACATTCAAGGAGGAAGATAGATATGGCGAAAGGAAGAGAAAGAGGGAGATACAAGAAGTAAAATAGAGGAGAGATAAAGAGAGATAGAAAGATGGGGGAAGTGTTATGCAACCATCTCACAAAATAGAAGAAGAGATAGTTCAACAACTTCAAAATAAGCCTCTTTGAGGGGGAAACCTCCTTTACATTACCCAAATGAGTAATTATTGCTTGATTCAAATGACAAAACCTTCTTTTATATATAGGAGTCTAAGGGGTCATAATATAATCAGAGCTGACATAACAATAATAATGTATGGGCACACCAATAACAATAGTGGGCTTCTATGGGGAACAACAATAACAAAAAGGGGGCTACACTAATAACAATGAGGGAATACACTAGTATTATATGGACCTAACATGCCCCTCTCCTTTAGAAAAGGTGTTTTCCTCAATGCTTGAGTAGTATTATGTTGAATCTTCTACAGGTAAGTTCTTCCACTTGATGAGATACTCTGAAATTGATCAATTTTGTAGCTGTCGAGTTCTTATTTCCTTGACTGCTTTAGGTGCCAATATTATTTTTCATTCCTCGTCAAGTTCTAGAAATATTGTTTGAACTGGGATCTTGTCACCTATAACCTTCTTTAAGCATGAAACATGGAAAATTTGGTGCACTCGGGAACATGTAAGAAGCTCCAATTTGTATGCCATAATACCAGTCTTTTGTAACACCTTGTAAGGACCATAATAATTTGGTGATAATTTTTTATCCTTCTCAGCTTGCTTGAGGGACATTTGTTTGTGTGTTTTTAGCCATAAAAATACCCAATCACCTACATCAAAACTTATTTCGTTGTGATGTTGATTTGCGTGTTATTTCATTATATTATGTGCCAAAGTGAGGTTATCCTTTAAGAGTTGGAGAACTTCTTTTTGATGCTCAATGTGATCTTTCACTGCTTGAACCTTAGAATTTTCTCATAAAGATGATGTGATGGATGGTGGACGATATCAGTAAAGTGCCATAAATGGGGTCATTTTTTTGTAGTCTGGAAGGAAGTGTTATACCACCATTCAGCTAGATGTAACCACTTGACCCATTGTGTATGCTTATTAGATATAAAGCAATGACAATATCCTTCCAAACTTTTGTTTAATATATAACTTTTCCCATCCAATTGAGGATGATAAGATTATCTATGAGCTAATTGAGTATCAGGACCAGAAAATAATTCCATCCAAAAATTTTCAATGAAAATAATATCTCTATCACTTACCATAATCTTTGGGTTTCCATGTAGCTTTTGAATTGTTTCCATAAATGTAGTAGCAATTGTACTAGATTTAAATGGATGAGATAATGCAAAAAAGTGTGCATACTTGGTAATTCTATCAACTACCACCATGATGACACTCTTTCATTCGGACTTGGGTAAACTTGTGATAAAATCCATTAAAACATCCTCCCAACATTGACTTGGAATTGATAAAGGTTGTAATAGACCTGGAGTCTTAATTGTCTAAAATTTATTTTGTTGGCAAACCAAACATTCCTCCACAAAATTTTGAATATAATATTTAAGGCCATCCCAAAAATATTCCTTCTTAATCTTGTGGTAAGTTTTTACAATCGTAAGTGCCCACATAAGGATGAGGTGTGCAATTCCATAAGAATCTTTTGTTTGAGTTGGGAATTCTTACAAAGGCATAAGTGATCTTTGTACCATAATGAATCATTATTCCATATAAATGTATGAGATGTATTGGTATCTTGCTGCAACTTTTGAATGAGTGCCCACACTTCTTCATCATTCTTCCATTCCTCCCTTGCTTCGTTTGTCCAAACTAGTAGGATAATAGAAGTGGAACAAAGAAATGCTTCCACATCCTCATCCTTTCTTAAGAGTGCATCGACAACAACATTTTTCTTCCCTTTTTTGTAAATTATTTCAAATTCATAACCCAACATCTTTGTGACCCATTTTTTCTTCTCTTCTAAAGATAATCTTTGTTCTAAGACGTATTTAAGACTATCATGATTTTTTTTTAGGTAAGGTCCCCATTTCTTAAGTGCATGTAGTATTTCCAACAATTTCTTCTCATAAATAGCTTTTATGACTTTCAAAATAAATGGGTCTTCCTTCTTGCTTTAAAACAACACCAATTCCATTTCCTAAGGCATCACATTCTACAATAAAGGTTTTTGTAAAGTGTAGCATAGCTAAGATGAGTGCTTGACACATTTCCTCTCTAAGAAAATGCATCTTTATTCAGTAATGTTGTTAGAGGTACTGCTATTCTCCCATAATTATTAATAAACTTGTGATAATACCCTATCAACCCAAGAAATCTTCGTAGGTTCTTTATGGATGTGGGGTTTTTCCATTCCTTAATAGCTTTAATTTTGTTGGGGTATACCTTAACACCCTCATAAGATAAAATATGAACCAGATATTCCATCTTTTGTACTCCAAAGAAACATTTGGAGGTTTTTCCATATAATTGTTTCTCCTCCAATAGCTTGAGCACCTTGTCAACATGGTCAACATGATGCTTCGAAGACTTGTTGTAGATTAATATATCATAAAAAAATACTAACACAAATTTTCTAAGGAAGGGTTTGAAAATGGAATTTATCAAACCTTGAAATGTAGAAGGTGCATTGATAAGGCCAAAAGGCATGACGAAAAATTCATAATGACCTTCATGAATTCCAAATGCTATTTTTGAAACTTCTTTAGACTTCATCATTATTTGATGATATCCTGAACTGAGTGAAGTAAATTCCTCCATGTAATTAATCAATGATAAGAATGGGAAATTTATATTTAATAGTTAGCTTGTTGAGATCCCTATAACCGAGACACATGGACCATGATCCATCCTTTTTGTGCACCAATTCTACTGGAGCATAGAAAGAAATTTGACTAGGTTGAATTATACCAGCCTCTACCATTTTTGCAACCATACATTCAATTTCACTCTTTTGGGAATATAGATATCTATAAGGCCTAATGTTTGGAGGAATACTTCCTCGAATCAAATTAATAGTATGATCATGATCATGAATAGGTAGAAAACCTTTGCGAGTCTCAAATACGTTGGAATGATTGCCCAAGACTTTTTGGAGGTCTAGAGAAACATATGATTTTGATGTTTGAACTGCTAGTGATCATAATTGTGTAATTACGCCCCGTTGTTGTTTGTTTAGAACATTTTTCATGCTATTAGAGTTGATTAGCTTTCCTGGTTTCCCTGTGATACCCCTTAATTCAACTTCCTTTCCTTCCCAAAAAAATTCAAGAAAAGTTATTGAAAATTAAAAGTTATCAAACTTAATGATTGTAACCATTGGACTCCTAGTACAACATAAGCACCACCCATTAGAATGGAAAACATTGGACTATTAAATACATATTCTCCCATGGATAGCTTGATATTATGGCACTTTCTAGAGAAATTTATGGTTCCTCCATTTTCAACCATCACTTGACACTCTGGTGCTAGATATAGGAAGAAATTTCATTCCTTGGCTATCTTATGACGAATAAAATTATGCGTAATACCTGAATCAATCAACATCGTTACCTTTTTCTTCTTGATATGTCCTTCTATATTGAGAGTTTGAGGGGTGATATTTCCTACCAATGCATTACAAGATATGGTCATATTCATTTCTTATTTCTTAGGGGTTGGTTCCTATTGTATATCATCTTCTTTTGACATTTCTTATTCATTTTCTTCCTCCTCTTCACAATCGATTTAAAATAACTTCTTCTCAGCACACTTCTGACCTTTAGTGTATTTGCTATCACAGCTGTAACAAAGCCCTTTTTCTCTTTTTTCTTCCAAATTTTGTGGTGTCAAACTTGTAGATTTTATAATGCTAGGAATAACCTAATTTCCATCTTTATCATTGTGAGTGGAAGGCTTCCTTGTTGCCATAATTTTTGTTTTAATTTTTCTTGCCAACCTAAATGCCTTCTTCAATGAATTAGGTCCCCAATAGCGACCTCATGTTGGATGTTATCCTTTAGAGTCCCTATGAAGAGATCAATCCTATACTCCTATGGAATACCATTTACCCTTATATTCAATTTTTGGAAGTCCTCAATGTGCTCCACTATTGAACCCTTTTGTTTGAGATTTATCAATTGCTTAAAAGAGGTGTTGCTCTTTGTATCCTCATAATGTGCTATTATTCCCTTCGTAAAAGTTGACTAAGTGATAATTTGTTTACAACAGAAAATCCATCGATACCATGAAAAACAATTGGGTTCTAATTATAAAGTTGCAATGCATACCTCTTCTTTGTTTTGCATATTATGGATATCAAAATATTGCCCCATCTGTAGTATCCATGTTACAGGATCCTTGCCATCAAACTTCATCATATTGATATTTGGAATATGGTGTTTCCTCAATACAATGTTAAAGTCTATGAAATCATGATTAACATTTATTTTGTTCTCGTCATGAGTTTCCTCTACCGCCTTTTCACCATTAGGAAGAATTTCTTGTAGCAACTTCGCCAAACCTCCCTTCAAACCTTCCATGTCTTTCTTCAAATCTTCAATGTTGTTTTTCATTTTTGCTTCGATGTCATTCTTCAGATATTCAATGTTTCCTTTTAGTTTTGCTTCTATACGATTGATTACATTCTTCAAACCATCCATCTTAGCTTCTATTAATTTTTGTGAGAGTGACATTTGTTGCATTTGGTCATGCAATTTTGATATATCATGTTGCATTTCTTCCTCTTCTTCATTATTCATAGTAGAGATTTCAGGTTTCGTACTAGGTGTTTCCATTTTCTTTCTTTGGATTATCAATTAATGACAATTATTCTTCACTATGCCATTTGAATCACTTCAAACTAATTTTTCGAACAAAACTTATGCACATTTTTAAAAAGACTAAACTCATTTTTTTCACTTTGTAAGACCTCGATATTAAATCTATTGTATATATGTAATTTTGGATATCCAAGGTTTGAAATATAGTCCTATGGTAGCCCTATGAGTCCTCTTTCCAACCCCACAAGTTTGATCGATATTGGATTCTCCATGAAATAGTTATTCCCAATCGCCCACAATGAACTGATTATAGACACGTTCAGTAGAGTGAACTTGTATGAAGTGCCACATGTAACTGTTTGACCTTTAGCCCTAAAAATGATACCCAACAAAGTAAAGTTTGTCCTCTTTCTATATTTTTTTATGAAATTTGAATCCGATGCTCAAAGATAAAATTATGACGAGTTTCCCAAGGCCACTTGTTTGAGATGGAATTCGAGAGCCTGCAAAACTGCTAACTTCCTCAACTCATATCTCTGAAAATATAGCGAGAAAAATTATGAAATTTGGATACAAAATTCACTAAGAGTTTGCATCAAATGGGTTTTAATTTCATCTTCTGAACCTTCGTATTAAAAATGTTATAGCCAAAATTCCACGATGGCCTGTTTGAAGTAGCAAAACCCTAGAATCCAAAGTTTTGATTCCAAATGTTATGCAACTATCATACAAAATAGAAGAAGAGATAGATCAAATACTTCAAAATAATCATCTTTCAGAGGGAAACCTCCTTTAAATTACACAAATGAACAATTTGTGGATGATTCAAATGACAACACCTCCTTTCTATATATAGGAGTCTAAGGGGTCACAATATAATCAAAGACGACAAAACTATAATAATGTAAGGGCACAACAATAACAATAGTGGGCTTCTATGGGTAAAAAAGATATAAATAAGGGGTATACACTAATAAAAATGGGGGAATACACTAGTATTATAGGGACCTAACAAGAAGGATGACAGCGAGAGAGAGGGAGAGAGAGATGAACAAATAAGGAAAGGGGAAAAGAGAGGAGGGAATCACAGGGAGAAAAAGAGAGAAAAAGGGATGTAGAAAAAGAAATAAAAGGAAGTGTGGGGTGAGGGAGATAGAAGGGGGGGTTAGAAAAGGAGAGATAATGATATAGAAGGGAGGCATAAGCACGCAGAGAGAAGAAACTAGAAAGAGAAAAGGATGAAGAGCAAAGATATGATGGAGGGAGAGAGGGAGGTGGAAGGAAGAGAGAGGGAGAGGAGGAGAAGGAGGAAATAACGAAAGGGGGAGAGGGAGAGAAAGAGGGAGACATATTGGAAGAGAGAGAGAGAGAGAGAGAGAGAGAGAGAGAGAGAGAGAAATATGGGGATGGTGAGAGAAGGGGAGTGAGGGTGCTTAGTGAATTGGAGAGAGAGATCAATATAATATGGAGAGAGTAGGGGCTTAGTGAATGGGAGAGAGAGATCAATATAATAGGGAGACATAAGGATAGAGAGAAATGGATAAGGAAAGAGAAAATGAAGAATAGGGAGTATGAATGAGGATGTAGGGAGAGATTGAGAGAGGGAAGGAAGATGGAAAAAGAGTGCATGCACATTTTAGAACACGTGTATGTTCTATAATGAATGTACACTAATAGAAAAATTGGACGTTAATAACACACATGTTATTGATTTAAAAAAAATTGGTGTAAATATGTTTTCCAATTAAGTGGTGGATGAGGTGGCTACTTTGGTTTTAGGTTTAGATTAACAAACCCCTTAGTTTGGTCTACATAAATAAGAAACATATCCATTTTTACAACTTCCTAATTTTCAATGATGATTTTGTATATGCTCCAAGTCATAGTTGTTAATGAAACTAAACAAATTTAGAGATCCATGTGTAGATTCTAAATATTCATTTTTTCAAAAATTGGTTATTATTATTTTTATTTTCATTTTTTTCAACATATATAAAACTTATAAAAAAACATAGGTGTTTTATTTCAATTATAACTTTTGATTGGTTGACTTATTTAGAAATGGAAAAAGGTTCCACAATAGAACAAATGAAGATCTACGGATGAATTTTTTTATGAATATGTTAAGACCCTCATAGGTAGGCCTAATAGTTGACCTCTTCATTTTAAGGCTTCAATATGTTTCTTACTTAAAAAATAATTCAATATTAAAAATTATGCAAAAATAATGATGCACAAGATCCATTTGTTGTCCACAATTGTACATGTTTGTTTAAAAAAAATCCATCATTCACATGCCAAATGGAGGTCTAATGTGAATATATGCATTATGTTTAAAGAAAAATTATAATACCAATCTTAGAAAAGCACCTTTTTTAAAGTTACAACAAGTTTTCATAAATAAAAGTTATATATTGAGGAAGACAATCTGATTCTCTATATTTCATCCTTTTACAGGATGCCCTAAAGAGTTGTGTAGGTACCTCTAATAATTACTTTTAGTGATCAAATTTATGCTTCATATTTCCATTGCAACTATCATGTCAAAACTGTTATAAGCTAAGAGCCATGGATATCATGGTCTAAAATTTGACAATGAAAATAAGTGTTAGGAAAATTGATTAAGCAAACGAAACA
Organism: Pinus taeda; assembly: GCA_000404065.3. Lineage (NCBI taxonomy): Eukaryota > Viridiplantae > Streptophyta > Pinopsida > Pinales > Pinaceae > Pinus > Pinus taeda. The sequence goes on along the minus strand of APFE030443338.1, from coordinate 17,847 downwards.
ATAATGAATTTGGTTGCCAATATTAATAAACACGAAATAGTTGATGTATTTAGACAAGTTTAGCCTAATGCAAAATTTGTGTTATGATAAAGGGTGGAAAAATCATTTATATTCATGGGCAGTTTACTTTAAGGTTGGGTAGAAATTGCAACAGGAGAGTGGGGAAGTCCAGGTAAGCTACTCGAATTTATTTTTCAATGGAGAAGTCATTGGTTTGATATCCAAGGGCTCTAACAGAAAATTTCATGCATAGATGATGAGCCACTAAATTTGAAACATAAAAATCATTTCATTATTCTTCTAATAGGGGTGAAATGGAAATGTTGTGGTTCGCACACCTCTCAAATATTCCTATGAAGGATTAAGAGTGTACAACTACCCTATAGAATATCTTAGGATGGAGTGTGTCTAAATGAATTACATAAACCATCATATTCATAATGAATAAGTTTATTATTAAAAACAAAGTCAATATCTTGTAATACACCTTTGTGAAAAAAAATAGAAAACTTCAACATCATTTCTTCCAATAAAACCATAATTCCTTTCTTATAAGAGAAAATTTATATCTAAACAATTTATACAAATTACATCAAATATATAAAACATCAACCTTGGAACAACCCCATCTTCAAAGATTGCAAACCTTTATATCATTACTTGAGAAATACTTAACTTAAAATTTGGTAAGGTTTTGATACACAACTGCATATTATTTAAAAAATAAAAAATAATTGAATTATGGATGTCAAAATAGATACATGTTTTAAAAAAGTCAAAATAATAAAGATAAACATAGTCTTGTAAAATGTAGGTTTTAGCAACAATGTAAATTAATATAAATCTGGTTAAATTGTGAGAATGGGAAGATATAAAAGTATTTTTTATATAGATTGTAAATTCCTTGTAAAATTAAATTAATAATTAACTTTTAACGCCGCTAACTTTGCTTCGTACCTATTAGACGTTACGAATAACTTTGCTTCATACCTATTACATATCGAAATTTACCCAATCTGCAACGATCATGTTGAAAAACCACCTTTTACTTTCTCATCAATTAAAAAGTTCGAGAAATGCAATCGTTCTTTTTTTCCTCCTTTCCAATTTTGTGAGATGGCGACTTCTTATTATCTACGTCGATGGCATGTGAGATCGTGACCGCAACATCTATGCAGTATGATGGAAAACCAGAGAAGGGTGACAGAAATGTTGCACAGCAAAATTGAACGAGTAATTCATAAAGTTACCATTCACTCGTGCGTTTCGTTTGTTTAATGATTTTTAGAATTTTAAAATAATTTTCATGTTCTTTTAATAAATTATATTTAATAATAAAAATAATAAATATTATATGGGGTGAAAGGTCTTTCATCAATTTAAGTACGTTTACTTTTCAGCAGTAACTCCATAGTCTTGACCAAAGAGTAAATTTTATATTTTATCAAATTTATAACCATAATATTATTTTGAAAAATAATATTTTTTTATTTATAAATTAATAAAAGGCTTAATTATATTTATAGATGAAATAATTTTTTTAATGAAATTGAAGTAATACAATTTCAAGTTAGAATGTAGTTTATTGTTTTTTAAAATATATTTAGAATGTTAAATAGATTTTACATTATAAAAAATTTAGGGACTAGAATTTATAAATTAAACAATTTAAATTCAATTTAAAAAATGCCAAATTTTAATTAAAATTAACTAGAAAAAATATTATAGGAAAAACGTTTTGTCTATAAATTAAACTACACCCTTAAAAAATCCACATTATAAAAAATATTCACACATTAAATTAGATTATTTATAGCAATTATTTAATGCTAATTGGATTATTTCTCATTTCTATTTAACTTGATATGATCAATGCTATCAAAATTATTCACCTTACTAACAACATTGAATTACTTATAGCAATCATTTAATGCCAGTGGAATTGCTTCCCATTGCCATTTAACTTGCTATGATCAATAATATATAAACCATTTTAATATGTTTTGGACTTAGTCACATAGGTGGATTAGGTTTCAATTGTATACACTGATTAGATATTCCAATTTTTTTAATACAATTATAAAATGGAAAAATATTTATTCAGCATTTTTTTATAAATACTCAAAATCCTAATCCCATTCTTAACCACACTTCCTTTCATATAAAATTTAACTATTCCCTAATAAATTTAAATAATCCAATTTAAATTATGAAAACTATATTCCACATAAATCAATATAAAAACACAAACCAACCAATATATATTTCATGGATTCTATATTCCATGTAAACCAATATAATAACACAAACCAACCAATATACATTTCATGGATTTCCGAGGCAATTTCATACTAATACTTTTACATTTCCATTTTGATAACTGTGTAAACTAATTGGAATTTGGAGATTTCTCTAGCGAAGATAATGAAGGTTTTGATTATGAGAATTCAGAACTTTCACCATATTCATTTTGAGTTTTCCACATTTGAGTCAAGATTTTGATTATGAAAATTCGAAACTTCCACGTTATTCATTTTGAGTTTCCGCATTTGAGTCAAGATTTTGATTATGAAAATTCGGAACTTCCACCCTATCCATTTTGAGTTTTCGACGTTTGAGTCATTATCATGACCCATCGATCTTATTTATTCAAGAAACTAATTTATATATAACCTGCCAGTGCATCTCGACAATTTGGCTTTGAAAGTGGCTTTGACGTCCACCCTTTAAAAGGTCTACTGACAAATTTGGAAGGTTTTTGAAACCTCTAATGGGATGGTGTTTTGTTCAAGCGTAGAATTCGTTCAGCTTATGCATCCAATGTATTTAAAATTTTAAATGACTCTCGGTGTTTTACTGTCATCGTACGTATAAGTTTTCTGAGATAATAAACGAAAAAAACGATAATACGGAGAGGCATTTGGTTGACTGTCTGTAAGCTGTAGAATGTTGATGGTAGATTTCTGAAATATTTTTAGATTCGATAGACATGGGCGCCATAAAAAAATTGACCATGATCATCTCCCTCAAGTCCCAGAATATTCCAGAAATTTGTAATCCACTTAAAAATAACTGATAGCTGCAATATATAAGAGGACTCAAACAACAGTACCCTATTCTTTGGTGTTTGACCCCGAACGAGAATTCAACCATAACCTCTGGTTTGGTGTTTGACCCTAATTCAACCAGATCTGAAAAGACACATTGTCACGGTGAGATATGATGACATCCCGTCCCCGTCCCCGTCCCCGTCCCCCCACAAGAGTACCATCAAAGAAGCCTACATTAACAGATAGAGGAGTAAGGAGTAAGAGGAAAATCTTATATTGCTGTTGTGGTTTCCAACCGACTGATTCTGACCCGTTTCCTACTCCACATATTTACATATACATAATGGTTCATCGCGAAGTCATTTTTATTTCAAAGGGTTTAGTCTTGGTACGCGATAAGGGTTTATGTTTTCCTGCACTGACAATATCGGATTGGGTGCGTGTAAGATCAATTTTTGGAAGTAAAAATCTTTTTTTTGAATGCCAGAGAAACCAAATTGGAATAGTCTCAAATCATATCAATTTGATTTTCAATCAAACAAAAAATTATTTTATTTTTTAAATAAATCAAACTTGACTTTGAATAAAATAAAATCACATCTACGAAGTTGAAAGTTTGTAATAATTCTAATCAAATATCCATCAATCGGATTGCAACATCTTTACATCAACAAAACATTTCAATGATTAGTGACTTAATGTTATAAAGCCAAATCACCTTTGGCAACGGAATTGATACTGGTATGTAACGCTGTAATTTCTGTGTATAAATTATCCGATATTGAGTATCATATAAGAATATGAGAGTATTTCCTTTATTCTTTTAACATTTTTTAACGATTTTTTTTTACAGTGATATAAAAGATTATTTAAACATTATTTTTTAAGAAGTTAACGGAAAAACTTCAAAGAAATCATAGTTTATAAATGATTTAGAAAATATAAAGGAATGATAGTTTATAAAAGGTTTAGAAGGAATTATATAAAAATAATGAAATTAAAATATCTTTATTCATTAAATTTAATATTTTATTCATTAAAATTGCTAAATTATATGTTAATTAATTTTTTGGGATTTGTATATAGATATGATGGTTTTAGTTAGGATATTGATTAGTTGTTTCTATTATTTCTAGTTATGAAGACATAATTGTCTCTTTTTTATTATGTTTGTATAAATACATTAATCTAAAATAGATTGCAGAATACCATATGTTTTTATGATGAAATTCTCCAAGCCTTAGTCATAGTGCTATTAGAGCGCAAGCTTTGGAAAGCGTTGAAGACATTGTGTCTAGTTGTGTCTAGTTCGAACTCCATTGATGCAGACAAGTTCCTTTTGTGGTCAAGGTGGACGAAGGGAGGTGGACGCACAGTATTAAAAACTAGTTGTATCGAACCATAAACCGGTAAAATCGGTGGGTTCATTAGCCTAGACCATCAAACCAGTTAAAAAACCCAATTATCTAAGTAGCCTCACCGATTTTTTTGTCTAACCGGCCATACACCGGCTGGTTTATGATGGAACCAGTGGATTTTCCCATAAATTGGTTCCATCATAAACTGATCGGTTTATTGCTAGGCCAACTATAGACCCCACATAATGCATTTTTATGAGTTTGGAAGTTGTTTTGAGGGAAGTTTGGGGTTGTTTTCCTCCCAAAATAGCCTCTTCAAGAAAAGCATGTGTCCTCACACATCTCAACCCTATCCATGTTGGCAATTAATGGTAATGTTAAATTCTTAAAGAGGGCTACTTAAATTTTTAACATTGCCATGAAATGACTCATTTTTGAGAGTGGTTTTGACCTCATTGGATTTCATATGGAAAAACTAGATTTTTATATTTCACTCAAAATTCAGCACACTTAATGGTTTTCAAGATTTCAGGGTTTGGGGATTTGCGGTGTTTCCATTTAATTCTATCATGCGTATGAGATGGAAATTTGATCAAGAGCATGAGGCACTTTAAGAACCTTGATGTTGGTGACATTGATTGTTGAAATTTGTTGATGTTGGTAGTATTGATTGTTGAACTCCTCTACCATGGTCTTAACAAGAATGTACCCTTCACTCAAAGGAAAACAACTGGCTAGGCATGCTAATTTTTTTCTACCACATTATAAGGTTGAGAGATGAACCCTTCACTCAAACGAAAATCATTGGTTAGCCATGTTAAACTTTTTCACTTTCTATCATGTTATAAGGTTGAGAAATCCAAGTCTGAAGACTTTGAGCTAGATGATGTTTATGTATCTCTAGTTGATGATCCCATTTCTAGTACCACTGAATCAATGATGAGTTTCATAAGTGACCATGTTTATCAATGATTTGTAGTTTTTATGTCTATTTTCACTACTACTACTACTAAAGTTGTAGAGGAGTTTTAGGAGTCCTCGAACTTTGAGCCGTATTATTTATGTAGCTCATGTTGATTATCCCTTTTCTAGTAGTGGTGATGAGTTTGATCATGATGAGGAGTGATCATGATGTTGATCACTAATATGTAGACTTGTAGTAGGTCAGTGAACCCATAGCTTAGAGCATTTTTTTCAGACTCTAGAGGCCATTTAGATCCTCATTGATTATGTATTTTGTTGGTAATACGTATTGCACTTGGTACCATTTTGATATATTCACCTTTTTATAGTATACATATGATCAAACCTTGCATATTTTGTCTCTATTGGTTTGGAATCATGGTTTTAAATCTTAAAAATATTTATTTTTATTAAAAACTAATTATTTCATGTATTTTTTTAAAGCCCGATTCATTAAGATCTGACCAGTTATGGTTTGACCGGTTCTAGTTTGAAACTCGATTTATTAGGTAGACTAGTTTAGTCACCCATTCCGGTTTTAAAAACTATCGTGGACAAGTTATGGAGTTGGTGATCTCATTTAGCATAGTTGGTGTTGACTTAGTGGAGTTAACGCATAAGTACCTGGCGGAGATGGTACATAGAACCATGTCTTGTTGAATATGCATGTTGGTTTTGGGAACCATCCTCAACATCACTTCTGGTGGTATTCGAAATTGAGGAGGGTGCATGCCCTCGAATTAAGTGAGCGTTGTTGACCTGACGTTTACAAAAACCACCTATGGGACCACTCACCCTGTTAACATATGGCAAGCCATGCGCCATCGATTATCATCAGATGTGAAAGGGGTCATATCGATCATTGTTTTTGATCGAATGTTGCGCATCATACGGGACCATCGCACAAGTGTAAAGTATGGCAAGGTTTGTGTCATCACATACCGTGGATGAGTTGAAATTCATCCTGCGTCGTCGATTTAGTTCGACCCTTATGTGTGGGATCAACTATTGATTGTGATTGACTACGGGATGTTGTATTCATCATCCAATGTAACATCAAACAAAGCTTGATCATTGAATTCTGGTGTGTTTATTTCATTATGTTAACCATTTTTTGACTACAGTGAATGCTTATCTTTTATGAAGCAAAGTGAAGACAATTATATTTGTTTGTAGTTTGATGATTTGTAGTTCATTGAATAAAATTTATGCTTAGTCGAAATAGAGATTGCCATAAAGGCAAGTTTTTTTATTTTCCATTAGAAGGATTTATGTACAGCTACATTTTTATACTACAAATTTGTCTGTAAAAATGAATTCTTTGGTCTCCCTAGTTGGCATTGTCCTTTCTAGAAAGGAAAATTATCATGAGTGGTATAGAAAAATTTAAAAATATGCTTATTTTAAATGATCTATGGGATGGATTTTGTGAAAGAAAATATGACAATAAATGATAGCCGTGAGATGAGGAAAACCAACTAGCAATCTAGGAGAGTAAGGATAAAACAACCTATGCTTTAATCTCTACTTCTGTCTCAGAAGAGGTAAGAAGATATATTATTCAAAGTAAGACAACATATGAAGCAATAAAAAATTTAAAAGATCTTTATGATATACATTCAAAATTTGAGATCATTTAATTACTACTAAAGTTTTTTAATCTCGAGATGACAGATAATGATCCATTGAAACTTTCTTCTGAAATTAAAGCCATCAATTATGAAATGGAATCTACTTAAGGTCAATATATAGCTTTTTTCATTTATAAAAACCCTCTATCTTGGTTATTCACGCTACTTGGAATCTCTCTAAGACAGTGGACAGTTAAAAGACAAATTTTGACAAATTAGTAGGAAAAATTGCATAAAGCGAGAAGGATTTTGGAAAGAAAGAACCCTTACCCAGTTCTAATGTTGAAACTTTATGTCTTGCTCAAAAAGATAAAAAACCTCAAGAATAATCAATCATAAATAATAAATGTGGCATAGGTCAGGGTAGAAGGAATTATAGAGGCACAGGCAGAAAAAATAATCAGGGAGATAGACAACAAAATGATAAACAACAAAGAAATTTTATTGATAAAACAACTATCAAACGCTTTAGATGTGGTAAACTTGGACATAGTGTTGCTAATTGTAGGATTCCCTCATATAAAATTACTGAAAGGAGAGAACAAATGAATGAAAAGAAAGATCAAGGACAATCTTCTGAAAATTGACAATTATGTTGTTTCCCATTGTAATTTTATCATGGATAATTTTGTATTACCTCTTTTTCTTCATGGCATGATAGTTGGATCTTAGACAAAGGAACCACTTGTCATATGACCTTTAAAAGAGATTTGTTTGAAAAAATGAGTGATAACATTGATGGAGTAGCTTATTTTTCTAATAAATCTAAAATTAAACCACACAGGATCGAAGCTATTCGATTAAAGATGTGAGGACTTGTAGATTATATTTTAAATGATGTTGTTTACATTCCACAATTTCAAATAAATTTCTTGTCACTTATACAGATCAGACAACAAGGACACTCAATACACATATTTGATGGCAAAGTGGAGATTCGAAGAGAACTTGATAATGAGACCGTAATGATTGGTGCGGAAGAAGATAAATTCTTAAAGTTGTAAGGTGTGTCATCCATTACATTGAATACTACTCATGCGGTCCAACAAAATGGTACTATGTCTTCAAGTTTTTATGGAATGCTCATTTTGGCTATATAAATTATGATAGTATAAGAATTATGAGACAACAGACAATTAGGGGGTTCCAACACTTCCAAGAAAACTTACTCCATCTAATTCTTGTATTTTGGGTAAGCACAATAAATAGTCTTTCCAAAGTTTTACTTCTAGAGCTTCAAGAAAATGAGGTCTCATACATTCAGATTTATGTGGAACTATGTCTATTGAAACTACTAATGGTAATAAATATATGTTGAAATTTATTGATGATTATTCGAGGACATGTTGGGTTTATCTTCTTAAATAAGACTCACAGGTTTTTTATATGTTTAAAAAATTCCATCTCTTGATTACAAATGAAACTCAACTTAATACAAGCACTCTAAGAACTTATAATGGTCGAGAATATATTTCACAAGCTTTTGAAAGTTATTTGCAAGAGAATGGCATCAAACACCAAACCACAATTCCTTATAATCCACAACAAAATGGTGTTGCAGAACGAATGAGCATAACTTTACTTAATATGGTAACATCAATGATGTTCTTTAAAAATGTAAAGTTGATGTTTTGGGGAGAAGCAATGCTTTGTGGAGCTTATATCATAAATCATTTTCCATATTCTATTATCAATAATAAAACTCCATATGAAATGTGGTATAATCATATTCCTATTTTTCAAAATTTTAGATTTTCTTGGTTCTTAGTGTTATGCTTTAATTCATAAGTAGCAAAGAAACAATTTGAGTGAAAGAAGCAAAAAATGTATATTTTTTGGGATATTCTATGGCTTCTAAAGCATACAGGTTGTATGATGAAGTGAATAAGAAGTTTATTTTGTCAAGGGATGTATTTTTTCTTGAATATGATAAAGATACATCCACAGTTGATAGATAACTTAATCATTTAGAAAAATTTATATCTAAGGAATTTTATTATGAATCCGATAGTAATCTCCCACATCCTAAAGGGGAGATTCCCATTCTAGATTAGTCTGTGGATTTTCCTTCAATGAATTTTCTCTCAATGATGATAATGGTTTTGTTGAAGAGAATTTGGAAGGTAGAAGTGTTTCTGTAGGGACATAAGGTACTTGCATTACAAAAGGGTCTGCTCCATAAGATTAGAAACTTCCTCCACAAGATGAATATCCTCTATGAAGATCTACTTGTATCAAAACATTTCCTAGAAAATATGGTGATTTTGAGACAAGAAGTTCTTCAGGTAACCATTCTCATGTTTCTGGGTATAGTTTCTCTATTAATAGTTGTTATATGGAATTTTCATCTACGGATAAACACATTTTCCCTAAGTGTGTAGCTATACTTAGAACAACATAAAGAAAGTAGTTCAACCTTTTACTATAGTAGATAGATGATATGAAAGAACTTACTTGTAGTCTTTCGCTTCCTTGACCCCCTTTCAAATGCTCCTACCACTTCCACTTGAACTGAATCCACTCAATTGGTATATGTGTCACCAGAAACAAAAAAAACAACGATCAAAGCATATATGATCTATCTACTATAAACCAATGGAATCAAAGGCATTGAAACACATAATAAACATAGATATGAACAAAAATATGAGAAAAGCAATAAACACCTTTATTAATCTAGAAGGAAGAGTTTCACCCAATGTGGTTCAATTCCATTTCACTCCTCCAGCGTTAGTCCATCCCTCGTCACACCAAAAGCACACGATTCCAGCAGCATAACATTACTTGACATGAACTCAAATCTAAAACCAATAGTATTTCTTCAATTTCTAGCCCTGTGATCACTATGATGAGTGCTCAAGTTATAGCAAAATGGAGGTGGTTTTGTCATAAATGAGGGTATTGAATGGCCTTCCAAAATTGGAGTTAGTTTCCATGGAGCAAGGGATGAGAGGATAGGAGGTTAATTGATCCATAGCCTATCCGAATTCAAGCTCATAGGATGAGATAAGAAATGGGATCCTTCTAGAATGATCTAGAATCAAGGAATATTCCTAGAATCCAATGTGAATTTCGCTCATTCTTGCCCATCGTAGGTCAAAGAGGGCCTAAGTGCATTGCAGTGTAGGCCTAAATGGGCCTACTTGCTCTGCAGTGCAGTTACCACTAACCAAGGGTGAGTTGGTGTCCCAAGGAGGCATTTCAGCAAGGTCTCAAGCTAGGAAATGCTCATGGATGGAAGCATTCAATGAGATGAATTTTCTAGGGCATGTAACAACTCAATTAGGGTTCGATGAGCCCTAATTGTACTGATCTAAATGTTGGGAGTGATGTGCCCAAATAGACCTGTAAGAGTTGCCCCCTAAAGCATGAAGTAAAAAATTATAATGTCGAGTGATATGCTTTACGATATGATGGAGAGGATCTGAAGCGGATGCTGACCTGCATCAATTATAATACATAACATCATGATATTTTGAACTTTTCATGAATTGCTGAGGGAAGGTATACCCATTCTCAGCATATAAACTTTTTAGTACATGTATATAAATCAAATAGTTGTCTACATATATAGATACATGATAGGATGACCATCTGTGTAAAGCCATCATACAAATGATTTAGTACTCTCCTGAAATCGCAGCCCGGATGGACGAAACTAGATCTGAGGTCTTCTATCTCTTCCAATCATTCACTGAAGCATGAGTCTAACCATTTTAATATATGATCTATTGTCGAACATGGGAAGAAATCATCTGATTACCAGCCAATGATGTAAGTTGTGAACATACACGAGAGAGATCACTGATAATGATAAAGATTCTCAAGGTACTGCAATACATTATGCATGGTGTGAATAGATGTTTTGATGTCGGACACCATAAAAATTCTTTCGGTCGAAGGTCAGTGATGTCATCCTGTCACCAAAAGAGAGAAACTTTCCATTGATGTATGCAAGCACCAAGGTACTGAAAGGGTGTTTCTAAGTCAACTTCCTGGATAATGTGCTAATGTCGGCAAGAAGCGACTCATCACAGGAGGGCCTTGATGTATCCCCCATCAATGACACAAAATGAGTGTAATGATTTTGAAGAAAGAATTTGATTGACGACATAATGTTCAGGAATGACGATCATGAGAATGAAGGTTTATGATTATTGCAAAGGATGAAGTTTACTAAGTGACTTCTCTCGAACATGTCAGCAACACTGAATGAATTGGCAAAATTGACCCAAAACCAAAGTGATGGATGGTGTGATAGACCATAGGTATGATAACCATCAAGCAGATAACCCAATCCAAATAGTCACAGAGATGAAGTGAAAGTGTCATGTTCAAGAGCGACTTGCTACCATAAAGTGATTTATCCATTTTCCCATTTTCCCCAGTCATTGTTGACTAGTACCTCTTTATTTTTTAACAAGCTTGAGGAAGATAACATACACTTGTAGTATAATTCCACCCTTCGGGTGAATCCATCACTATGTGATGTTTTAACAAGTCTAGTAAAGGTGAAACTTGGTCTTGTCATGATGCACAAGTTTTTCGCTATTTGATGTTTTAACAAGTTTAATGATAATGAGAACTTGGTCCTTTTCATGTTTAGAAAGTTTGAAAAGGGACAAAAGGAAAACTCCACAAGTTATTTTTCGTAAATTTGTCTCTCAAGTCCGAAAAAGCGTAAAATAATACAAGAGATAACCTATTGATCATGCTCGGTCAACATATTCCTTTTTCGTAAGTTATCTATCTTAGTCCGGAAAAGGGTTAAACTTATATTGAGTAGATGTCATTTCCAATCCCTTTACGAGCTGAAAAGGACAAGCTCTCGATAATATTTTCATGTTTCAAGAGTCTAAAAAGAGCTTCAAGAGGACTCTACTTAGAGGAATGAGTAGTGTCTAGGATAGCAATTGGTTCCAGTGATGTTGGAGCTTCTCAAAACATGTTGATTTATGTTAAGAGGATGGCTAATAAGACCACTCATTGCAACTATTCCTCAAAAAGGGTAAAACAACCAAGTGAAAGCGTATGATCGGCAAAGCAGATAGTGACAATGGAAATAGAAAAAGCAAGGCTCATATGACGGAAGCAGCTGATAGAGTGACAATCAAGAGGGTTAAAATGGATATGGATTCATTTTTACACAAGCTTGAAGCATACGAAACTATGCTTGGATTTAGTTTCATGTTTACACAATCTTGAAACGAAAAACTATGCTTGGATTCAATTTCATTTTTACACAAGATGGATTCATTTTTACACAAGATTCAACAATCAGATTCAATTTCATGTTTACACAAGCTTGAAAAAAAAAAACTATGCTTGAGATTGGTTTACATTCCCCCAGCATGATGACTCGATTCTGTTTAATGCAAAACTACATAGTGAGAGCATTCCTTTATACTTTTCATACTATAACACTGCCCTATATACCAGAAAGTACGTGGACGAGCTACAATATACTTATGTACGTGGAATGAGGTATCACACTCGGAATGTATTGCAGACCATTAGCGACAACTTCTATGTTTAACAACATCGGAACATGTCTCTGGCCTAGACCTCTAAATGTTATGCGTTAAGTTACAATGCTCCATTAGGTTAATTGAAATAAGTTTTAAGTTGATATTCTTAAGAATTTTCCTTTCAAGATTCACCACATCATGCATGTTTTCAATTCATAGAATGCAACTAACATGAGAAAAATTCTTTCATTTGATTTGAACAATGAAAATTGTAGCTAGTAAGGGATAGAGCAATCATATCTTTGAAAAAGAGCAAAGAGCACACCTAATGCAATTTCCTTAGCTATTCCTGTCAAGCATTCACAAAGTACAATATGCACAATGCAAGTTTTTTTTTTTCAGGCCCTTTAGTGTTTAGATGAACAAAAAGGAACTAGATGCACAAATGATCAATCAATGCTTTTCACAAGAAACAAAGACTTTACGATAGTTTCTTTTTCAAAGAAATGAAGACTTTATGATAATTCTTTTTCATAAAAGTAAAGACTAATTAATGTAAGCTAACTTTGAAAATGAATTGATAATGATAAATAAATCTCTTAAGAAACACTAAACAATCAAGGTCAAAGTAGGGTAGGAGAGGAAACACAAATTGATTTCAGAGGCATAAAAAACTTTGATCTTTCAACAAACAATGTCAGAAGCAACTTTGGAAAAATCAAGCAAAAGATGGGTCTTTTAGCTTGAGAGGGACTAGCGCAGGTGTTAGTGGGAGACAGTGCACTGTCTCTAAGCCAAGGGTGCACTGTAGTGCATTGTCCCTTGACCAAGGGTGCACTGGTAGCAGCACATTCCTAGAATAGGTATTCTAGTGCAAATTTTGACCAAAAAATCTTCAAAATGACTTAAAAGAGATCAATGAAGTCAAGTAAATTCTACTAGTATGTGATATGATGAGGATAAACTACAAAGAATGATAGTCATTCCCTACCAGAGTCGCTAATTTGTTATATGGAATTTTCATCTACGGATAAACACATTTTCCCTAAGTGGGTAGCTACACTTATAACAACATAAAGAAAGTAGTTTAACATTTTCCTATAGTAGATAGATGAGATGAAGGAACTTACTTGTAGTCTTTTGCTTCCTTGATCCCCTTTGAATTGCTCCCATCACTTCCACTTGAACTGAATCCACTCAATTGGTACCTGTGTTAACAGAAACAAAAACAACAACGATCAAAGCATACATGATCTCTCTACTATAAACCAATGGAATGAAAGACATTGAAACACATAAATATGAGAAAAGGAATAAACAACTTTTTAATGTAGAAGGAAGAGTTTCAACCAATGCGGTTCGATCCCATGTCATTCCTCTAGCTTTAGTCCAACCCTCATGACACCAAAAGCACACCAATCCATTAGCATAACATTACTTGACATGAACTCAAATCTCAAACCAACTGTATTTCTTTACAATATTCAATTTCTAACCCCATGATCACTATGATGAGTGCTCAATTTATAGGGAAATGCAGGTGGTTTTGTCATAAATGAGTGTTGGCATTATGGCATAGGTTTGGAGCTATGGCACCGGTGTTTTCCTTGATGGCAACCTTCTTTGGTATCAGATCTCAGTTCAAGCACTCAGAAAGTAGAAGAAGACATATACGCAGGTTCATCTAGACAAAGGCGCGTATACACGCGGGTTATACATTACAAAAGTGCGTATATGTTGGGGATCATTCTTTTGGTCCATGGCAGTTAGATCTTGGAACTTGAACCTATGTTTTGGACCATGGCGTCTCGTCAGATGTGTTGATTCCTAGTTTTGGGTTCATGGTATTGAAATGTTATGGTTTTATTAGGAAAGGCCTAACGCTATAAAAGAGGAAGGAGATATTGTGACAAATTACCATCTGAATTATTATTGAAGATCTGATAAAGTGCGAGAGCTGGTACATTGGGTGGTGATGTAAATCTGGATCTGAAGGAAGGAGGAACCTTAGCGCAAAAGGAAGGATAAGGTCTATTCATGGGTCATAATATTTAAGCCTAAATGATAGTATCTTTGTATGATTTTGATCTGCTAGACGTGGCGCTTGTTTGATCTATAAGTCTAAAAATCTGGGTTAATTAGTGATTAAATATCTTGAAGAGTGTGTTGTCCTTTACAGATTTGTACGCAGGTTCAGTAAGGTGAAGTTGCGTATACACGCAGTTCTAGTGAAGTAAAGGACTGTATACGCAGGTTGTTCCATACGCAGAAGCGTATGCACGCTAGTTTCATGCTGTTGAAATAGCGTATATAAACTAAGTTGTGATCTAGCTGCTTCTGACTATTTCTGTTGTGTTCTGGGTTCTGTTTTCTTGTGTATGGTTTCTAGTACTGTGTTTTGGGTACAGCTGTAAGAACAATATCTACTTGATTCAGATCTAATTTGTGAAAAGGAAATTGGTTGATTCTTGATGATTGTTTGATGGATCCAGTCTGAAAATTGATGAAACATGGTCCCTGGAAGAAAGAGAAGGTTGTAGCCTTCTGTAGGCCAGCACCTATGTACTAGTATCTTGGC
>APFE030443335.1:0-37938 GCA_000404065.3 Pinus taeda | reverse complement strand
CTGCGCCAACGTGGCTACTTCAGGCAATTTATTAATAAAGTAATGAAAATTTACATAAGCTTCTCTCATGCACGGTTAACCTACAAATGACCCTCCATGCGCTTTAAATAGAATTCATGGACCAATCGGGTGTCAAGCCACGGATCAAGTGTCGGTATACCAATGAACCGTCGGATCACTACATATCGTGACCGTCGGATTGTAAGTTACAAAATGTACAATGGTAAAGAAACACACTTTACCTAACTCTATACCTAACTCTATACTAGACCAAGTTGAACTTAACTATTTCCTATGTGTCGGAATATCCTAACAATAAGGCATTATTTTTGCAAATGCAACCAAACTTTATCGTCGACCTGAAAATTATGTGACACATGATGTTGATCATGTCGCTACTTGTAATTGGAATTTTCTAGAATGGAGCAGCGATATATCAGCCCATTCGGTAGAGGTGCTCCAAGAGTCAGATCAAACGAATGATTGACTTGACAGTGTAACGATACCCCTGTCGGTGAGGAGAAGATGTCCCTGTATCCTCTCAAGATCGTATCCACATCCTTCTACTGCATGGAGGAACCCTTCCCGAGGGCCATGGATGTGGCTATGATCTTCCCCTTACTTTGAGAGTGAACCAGAAAGAAAATAAATTTCCTAGTCTGGGAGATGATCTTACTACCTTTATTCGCAGAGATCAAAGAAGTGGCGGTAGGTGGGGCTACCTCCGGTATCTTGTATAATGTATTACACAAAGAAATAATAATAGCGTGAGGCCTTGAATCATACATAGCTTGTCGCTTCCACAAGTATGGTTGGCCTAATAATACATCACAAGCATCAAGAGGTGCAACATCACACAACACCTCATCTGTGAAGGGCTTGATGTTGTAGGGAAGGCAACACTGTTGGCGGACTTGGAGATCTTGTCTTTGGTGAAGCCACCCGATGTTGTACGATTGCAGGGGTGGTATGGTTGGTAGTCCTAGCCGCTTCACGACCTCTGCTGAAATGAGGTTCTTTTGGGTCCCACTGTCAACAATGAATTGCAGTGGCAAACCGTTCACCCACATCTGTGAGTGGAAAAGATGCTCCTCCTCCTCTGGATCTTGGCGGTGGAAACAGTGGCGCTAGGCTATGCATCAATGACTACTTCCCTTTATCATTCCTCTTGTCGAGTTCTGACTTAGGGTCAGAACGTGCATCTGATTCTAAAGCCTTCAACTCAAGCACCAGCGACTGCTTAGCCTGACACTCACTTGTGTTGTGAGTGGGGCTCTTATGGAACTCACACCATAAATTAGGTATGTGGAATACCTAGTCATGACCATAAATTTGCACAATACTTTGAGCATCAAGTAATATGTCTTGTCTTTCATGATCCCAAAGCTATCTATATGGATATGTTTTTCACTGTAGAGTCCCAATCAATTTCTAGTGCCTCCCCTATTTTTCATGATTCCATAGCTCTCTGTCGTGAAGATCAAGATGACAATCAATTTCTAGTGCCCTTACAAGCTCTAGTTCTAATTCTTCTTAAAGACAGTGAAGGAGCCAATTGGATCAAATGTTTTATTTGCTATATTGGATATCTTACATTATGTAAAGTCAAGCATTTGGTGTTAGAATGGGATTGTATATACATAAATAAGCTTACCAGGTAAGCATATTTTAAGCATTCATATTTTCACTGTGCAACAGTAATTTCAATTGTTAGTTTGCAGTACAGAGTTCAGTTTGTAGTTTCAGTTCAGATTTTAGTACACAGATAAGATTTCTATTTAAAGTTTAGAACAAATGACTAAGGTTTTCAGTCACAGATGGTTTTTATGACAGAGCATGTTGCAGATTCAGGATCAGGCTACTAGTCTACGATGTTCTTGGCACCTCCAAGGACACTACCATCCCCAGTTGGAGCCTATGTTAGGGTCCTATAATTTTATAGGGTCGTTTAGCTAATGATTATTATATTTCAGATGTTGTAAATAATACCATGTTGTAAATTATTTCCAAAAACGGTCAAAACCTTGAGAAAATAAAAAAATATTGTTGCAAGTCGAAATGCAGCATTAGAGAATAATTAAGTGTGCTTAGATTAAATTAATCACATCATTTAAATGTGATTAAATAAATTTTAATAAGGCCTTGCTACCATAGCTTTGATTTTATTGTAAAATTGATCATGACAAAAGGATATTTGTCACCTATGGTTAAAAGAGCGGCATTTATCCGTTGAGGGATCCTCCTACCTTTCAGGTCGACGGTGCACATTCATTTTCAACCTCCCTCTCCATCCTACATTTACCACTTGGGGGTTAGAAAAGGCGGTATTCCCCACCGGGTTCTACTACCACGTGGCCCTCTCTCTACATTTCGCACCCCCCAGTGTAAACCACTAATCGCTTCCTACCCCCTTCGAAACCGCTTCCCCCTCACTTCGTTACTACTATCCCTACCTAATAACCTTCTCACCAACTATGTACCTCCATATTATCCCTCACCTCTTGCCTCCACGTCATACGTTTGTTTCATGGACAAGTAAAACTATGCTTTTTCTCTATACAGAACAGTGTTTCCAAACATGGTTTACAAACAACTGAGAATTTATTTTCAAATAATGAAAGAGGTTTTTGTTTCTAATATCCCCTTTTACAAAAAACTCTCTCATTTTTTGAACATATGTTATGGTTTGAGAGATTCACTATCATCATTTTAGCCTATTTTTTTCTGACTACGCTTTGTCCTGTTTTAGTCACCTTTTTTCAGAGCATATTGTGGATAATCAGAACTGAATTTTGGTAACCTGAAGGAGGTTTTTGTTCCTAAGATTATAAGATACACAAACCTCTCTTAGTTTTCAAAAATATAGCTCGGATTGATATCTTCAAAGTTATGTTTCAACCATATTTTTCAGAATTTCAAGAGGAAAAACCTCAAAGACAATTAGTGACTTGAAGGCCACCTCATCAAATAAGAGTTGCTATCAAGTTCAAATTGATCTTATTTTTCACCAGAAATCCACAACGATAGTTCCAAGTAGATTCATTAGTTTTGAATGTCCTATATTTTAGTTCTATTTGTGTAAGACAGTTTGAGATATTTGTAAACAAATCTTGATATTTTTTCAAGATGTTTTAGTTTAGAATTTGTATAAATACTTCATAGTTTGAAGTAATAGATGTTTATTGTTGAATATAATTTCCTCTGCGAATTGTAATTTTCTAGTTGTTGGAAGCATCAATAATACAAGGACATTCTTCATAGGATTCATGTGGTGTACGAATTGGTGATGTTTTCCTTATTTTCATGTGTTTAATCATTGTCTCCTTTCTCTGTCATTTCTGAAAAGCTTAATTACATAACAGAAACTTTGACAAATAGGACATGTTATACAGAACACCCTATTCTGGCTGTTAGTAATTTATGTGTTTTCTGTTGAAGTCAAATTAATGAATCCTTCATTGATCCTTAGTTTTTATTGAATCTTACATTTCTTCTATTTCATAATCCATGTAAAATTCTGAAAGATCCAACTAGTGCAACCTAGCTTGCCCTGTGAAACTCCTTCAAAGTTTGATGCAGATCCAGTTAATCTTTAGACTCCATAACCCAATGGAATTATAACAATTTAATCAACCAAGCAATCCAAACAAAACAATCAGTACAGTCATAACTAGCCTAAAATTCACATTAAACATAGCTAAATTTTACAGAAAGATCCCTCTCTAAAGCTGGCAGGGCCAGATCCTAGCTTCCAAAGTGGTTTTGATGTTTTCTTTGTGTTTACTCCCTCAACCTCAAAAATACAGAACGACAGCATATTCCTTTTAAACCTGGAAAGTATCAACCCTTAGGGTAATAATTTCGTAGTAGGTAATTTGGGCATTGTCCATTTCTTTATTTAACACATAAATTTTGGGTTCAAATGGTGGTAGTGTTGAACCATAATAACAAGGGAAGTTGGGTGAAATTCGGAGTTATGGCCAAACTCTCATCGATTAACAAGGCTGGAGGACGAGGAAACATCCTTGTCAACTTTCCATAAAACGTGGTGTCATACCATGGACAATGCTAATGTTGTGTTGTTAAGGAAAGGGACCATTGTAGTAGTCATAAGAGAAAGGGAAAATTTAGCAGGCCCCTTTGGTGGTGTGTGTCAAGAAAGACCCATCGTTTAACACTAAAGTTTTCATAGCATAACCCATTAGTTGGAGGAGTTGGGACCAAACCTTAGTCAAGCCTTGAAGTAATTAGACATTTAACATTTGGGTGAGAGCCTCAACTACTCCAAACTAAGTTGCATAGGTCAGTAGTTCAAGCCAACTAGTGAATCTCATGGATAGATTATTTAGACCATGACTATCTCACTTATTTCCTATCGTTAAACGTGGTATAAAATCTAAACTTTTTAAAGTAGCCAAGGCTCGTTGTAGTTATCTTTTTCCATGAAAACTATACACTTAGTCAAGGATACTTGGAATGGACTTAGGTCAAAGCCTAGCTTGGTAATTCAAGAAAGGTATTAGGGATTTTATTCGAGAGGAGGAAGTGAGTGAACTAGCTATTAGACACATTAGCCTAGGAGATAACTAGCATGTCGCTTAGGGAGGCAGATATTTTATTTTATTATTTTGCAAGGTGGAATGTTGCATCAAAAAATTGAATTAATTAGGTGATCATTGGGCTATATTGTTGGGTTTCATTTATTTAAGTCAAAATTTGGAAGTAAATTGAAATAGGGATCCAATGTCGCCTTTGCTATGTTAAAGTGGTATCAGATCTCATAAGCTATTTTGGATTTAAGACATAAAAGAAGAATTACAACCAATAAGAGAAAGAAGAATCTTGAGAAAAACACGAGGGGGGCCAAAACTCAAAGGTAAAGAGTAGAAGAGTTTTGAACAAAAAGATATAAACAAGCAGAAGGCAGAAGATAAAGAAGAAAGAGCAAAAGAAATTGCTCCTGGTGGAGACCAAGGAAGTATTGATTGTTAGATAGGATAGTTGATGGCAACATAATAGAGAAGGGTGTTAAAGCTTGATGAACAAATCTTAGAACGAAACATAGAGGAAGAGATTCCAACATGGGAGAGACCTAGAAGAAAAGCAATAAATCCCAACCAAGTGAAGATATCTGAGGTACATAGATCTCAAAAGTAGAATGACTTTAACAGGTAATTGGTCATAGGATTTGCAGCAAATAGCAACAGAAGAAAAATGACTATGGAAAAGGACTTGTAGCAAAAAGGCTACATAAATAACATGATATTCTATTCGAGGTTGGAAAGGAGAGGGGGACAAGGGGAGTCCTCAAGGAGGAGAGAATGAGGTGAGTTCAAAAAAGGTGAGCAAGATGCAACAGCCAAATATTGGCATTATGGAAAATGTGTTGTCCTTGATGGAAACCTACTTGAAAAATGTCTACTTGAAGTCAACATTTTGATAATATGATGATTTTGGAACTCATGTATATTGGTACAAATGTTATGGATAGACAAATGACAGTTCAGTGACAGATGGGTAACAAAAGTGAAGTTTGAGAAAGTATACGTAGTTCCTGTGAAGGAGGGTTATGTACATATGCAGGTCTTATGAGAAAAAGTCACGTATTTTCCTAGGGTCACTACCATGGTATCTTCCCATAGTAATTAGAGCAGTAACATTCAATTGATCTCGTCAACAAATACTGATGAATTTACCAAAGGATTTACCTAAGGTATTGGCTAAGGAAAAAGTTATATAAGGAGAAGGATATCAGGGTGTTATGTGTTCAAGTAATGGGTTATTTCTGTGTGATTTAATCAGGAACAAGTGTCAACCAAGGATTAAGGAGAAGACTCAGATATGAAAGATCTGAAGATATGTTGACATATATGCTTGAATGATTTACTTGTTGCAAATGCAAAAGTAGCTAATAATTATGAATTTGTGATTATATTTAGGTTGTGATCTAAATGAATTGTTTACAAGTCTGTAGTTACGACAATAAGGTTTTCGGAATGATAATTATGTTTGCAAAGGAAGTTTTCATATATGTACGTAGGTTTGTTTCTAAATAGTCACATACATACGTAGATCTATTTCTAGGTAGTCGAGTATATATTCTAAGATATGTTTTTTAGTATGTTTATATCTGTACGTTGGTGTTTCACATAATAAGAACATATATACATTGGTCTACTTAATAAGAGCCGTGTACATATTCTGAGTTAAATATGGTCAGGGTTTGCAGTGTTGCTTGATGATGATAGTTGATGAGTTATGTTGTATATGTTGTTGTATGTCAATGATGTCTTGATTTGATGGTTTATACATGTTATAGATTGGTTTGATTTGGTTGCAATAGTTGGTTGAGATTCAGTTCAGTAATTGGTTTTTTGATGTTACAATGATTCAATTAGTTAAGTGATTATATTCAGTATTCAGTTTGGCATTGAGCATAATGATGGGTGTGGGTCCAGTTTGAAAATATGATGAAAGGTGGCCTACAAGTTTTGATGTTTGTTTGAGACAGGTGGATCTAGTGTGAAGCATTATGAGACATGGTCCACGAAGGGTGTTGAGTGTTGGAGCCTTCAGTAAGGGAGTCAGAGCTTCCTTCCAGTGGTAATTGGTAAATCTCTTCAGGGGGTAGGTGCTCCCTTTCGGTAGGAGCCGATACATGAGATTAGGGGGTGCTCCCTTCTAGTGGGTGTTGGAGAATGAGTGGAGGTTGTAGCTTCCTGCATGTGGTGCCTACGTGCTAGTAAGAATCTGTGCCAGTACATGATGTAATGAATTTTTCTTAATAATAAAAGAATAAGAAAGAGATGAAGATAGTGGTGGTTTTATCCCACATTGGGTTTCCACCTAAAACCTTGGTGTTCTATGTGTGTTTCTTATGTGTTGTGATTTATTTTCTCCTTACTACATATTATATGTATGATGAAATTAATAATTCATTGGTTAAAGATAAACATCTGATGGAATTTATGTCAAATTAAGTTATCTAGATATACATTGTTTACATTCGCTAGAGTTGCATATATATGATGGTTGCATTAAGAACAGTAGCATACATAATTCAGAATATGAAGTGAAAAATTAAAGTGAGTTAGAAATACTGATTCACCCACCCCCCCTGTATTCTTCCTAATAGTGGGTATCAGATCCAAGTTGCTCCAACATAAGCTT
This sequence comes from Pinus taeda, assembly GCA_000404065.3. Taxonomy (NCBI): domain Eukaryota; kingdom Viridiplantae; phylum Streptophyta; class Pinopsida; order Pinales; family Pinaceae; genus Pinus; species Pinus taeda. The sequence continues at coordinate 30,768 of APFE030443335.1, read as the reverse complement.
AACCACTTGAGAGTGGACCAGGGACAACGGGAAAGAAGAAAAAGTGGAAGGAAGCTCAAAGAAAGAAGTAAGTTCAAGAACATTGTGGCAATGAAAGTGATATATCAAATAAAGTGACGATTACTGACGTTAGCAAATATTCAGCCACAGGAACTGCCCACTTTCTTTGAATCAAGAATGAAGAAGATAATAATGATGAAGAATGATCAGGTACTAGTTTTTGTTTTAGTTGTAGACGTGATTACCATTTTACAAGTGATTGCACATTCCCTTTCTCATGTAGTGATGATGATAATGATTCTACTGAAATTTCTCTTATGGGTAGAAGTTAAAGTAACCATTCTGCAGAGAAATCAGATTCAAAACTAATGGCCCTAGAGGTAGAAATTAAAATGCTTAAGTATGAAAATAGAGAGAAGCAAAAGGTATTGCAATAGTTTGATGTAAATGAGTGTGCCTACAAAGAATATATTGTCACGTTAAAAACCCAACTGAAATAAGGAAGGAAAATTGGAGAAGGAATGAGGAAGAAGTATAAGGAAAAAGAAGATTAGTGTCAAATATTGGAGTATGAACTCAGAAAGAAAAGCTCCCAACTACAAGAGGCAATGAAAACTGAAAAAAGATGCAAAAATCAAGAAACTTAAGGAAATAATAAGTTACTATGAAGGAATTGAAGCTAAAATCATCTCGCTCAAATCTGATCTTGAAAAATCGAACAAGCGATATGAGGAGATACTTCAAGTATTGAAGAACTGGAAAATGGGATTAACAAGGAGATCATTGAGTTGAGAACTCAATTGGAAAATACTAGAGGTGAAAAAGAGGTTGAGGTAAGTATTCTAGAAGGTAAGCTAGTAGAAAAGGATAAGAAATTGAGATTTCAAGTTAGTACCAAGATTTTGGATGGCATTCTTAGTAGTCAAATGTCTCCCTCCATTAAATCTGGTCTGGGCTTTCATGAAACTATTAAAGGAGAATCTAGTTCACAGGATTATGCAAGAAACTTGAAGGATAGATATGAAAAATATTAAATTCTTGATAAAGAGATAATATGCAAACTAGACCAACAACCAAGGAAATTGAATTTTCAAAAGAAACCATTTGCTCCTAACTATAGAAGTATCAATCGATTCTCTCCTCTAGACAATGATGTTTAATATTTTATTGGTTATAAATTTGGACACTTTGCATCTAATTGCAGAAGCAGATTCATAGGAATATCATCATCTCCTAGGTACTCATGTTTATTTAAGGGACATTGTTTTTCTTGCAACATATTTGGTCACAAAGCTATTGATTGCAACAGAAGGAATATGAAACAAAAATCTTATGATTCCTCTGCTCCCTTTTCTAGTCATGTAAGATGTTATACTCGTAATAAGTTTGAGCACATAGAAAAACAATGCAGGAACAAGTCAATAGATTCTCATAGACAACAAGTTGATTTCCTCCAAGGCAAGCAACCAAATAAAAATATTGTTCTCAAAAGACCCTAGAAAGATGGATTTGCCAACACTTCTCATATTAAGAAATAGGAAGAAGAACACGTTAAGTGTGGCATTGCTTTGTGCTCATTTGAAGATGAAGATGAATGGTTACATAGATAGCGAATGCTCTCATCACATGTCCGGAGATAAGAACAAGTTTGAGTCTCTGAAGAAAACAATATGGTAAAGTTATTCTCAGAAATAGTGCACCAACAACATTTCTAGGAAAAGGTAGAGCCAAACTTGATACATATACAAAAGTAGCCGATGCATTATTAGTTCAAGGGCTAAAGAAGAACATTCTAAGTGTAATAAAAATAGCCTATAAGGGACACAAAATTGTGTTCACATCAACTAAATGAAAAGTTATAGAACAAGACACTGGAAAGGCTATAGCAAGAGGATTCAAAAATGCAGAAAAATTATATGTGTTAATAAAGAAGAATTCAAGTAGAAATAATAAGTATAGTTCCTCTTCCTCTGATTCAGAGTAAAAGAAAGCAGTCCCCACTGCAGTCTATCCTACTAAATGCATACTTCTAACAATGACTTTAGAAGTGATGAGAGGCATATAACCTCATGAAGTACATGTGATGATGATTAGGTCCACAAGATCGCTGGTGTATGATATAAGGGGGGGCTATATGTTGGCTTATAGGGGCCTGACCCGGGTTCGGAAGTGTTTTATCCAAACAAATCCCGCACTACCGGCCCTTTCGGCAACAATCCAAGGAGCGCAGACTGAAGTCTCACCCAAGGTAGTATGGGAGGGTGCTGGAACCAGGTTTCCACACCCTATGGATGTCTTGATGGGTTCTGGAGGGGTCGCTAACCGATCTGCGCACTCGCGCTACACTGCACAGTTGTCTGGCCTTCGCTTAGCTTCTGTGACAAGGCACTTCCTAGATTCCTTATTATTATTATGGTTATTATAGATCTAATTTAATTCTTAGAGTCTTAATTAGCATTCAATAGTTATAACTAGTGTGCACAACCATAATTCTTAAAGATATGCATAAAACCATAACATAAGAATAAACATACAAATCTACAACCAATTGCACAATAATTCAGAAACACTTATCTTTATTAATCTTTTGCTCAGTACAACCCAATTCCGTCCTACGCACTCAGCAGCAGGAGTCTGCGCACACAACTGCAAACTCTACCAAGCCTCTACGCACACAGCTGCAGAGCCTTCTCTAACTACGACCGACCACGACACGGATTTCCAGACTCAGAGTGAACAATCCATTACACTTCAGATCTAATTCCCCAATTACCAAAAATTGACTTCTAAACCTAGAGCCTTGCTCTATTTATACCTTTCCATGGTTCGTGGACCATGGGTAGGTTGACTCTCTTTCTATTATCTTACATTATTTTCAGGCGGACAACCCTTTGACTTGACTCATTATGATTCGCACTCTGCGCACTTCACGGAACCCTTACCATACTATTACCCAAAATTGTGGGCTTTAAGCCCCAAGACTATTACGTGGGGGATCCAATGCCCAACAGACCCCCAATACAATCATCGTGACTCATCTCGAGTCACTCGGCTAGTGCGGTGATCTTTGCTCGGAGTCCATCTAGCAACATCCGTGCTATGTTGACATCTGCCACACATTCTTCCACTATCTGCTGTATCAATTGTGCGTGACATTCTGATGCATTATCAGAGGCACCTTCTTGCCTTAGTACATATGTGTCCTACAGCTTAGTTAGCTTCCCCTCGATCGTAGTGGTGATCGTCAACGCCTCCTCAAGCCAAGGCTCGATGCGTGCTTTAAGCCCGGCTTCTTTCTGGCACACGACATCCACCTATTACTTCAGGGCTTGGGCCTCCCTCATCGTGGCTAAGCGCTAAATGAGGGCGATCGTTTACATTGTCCCCTGGACATTATCATAAGCTCATTGTAACTCCCATGCTTCTATCTGTACCTGCTACAGTGTTGGGTCTTCTTGCAGTGATGTGAGTGTAAGAAGGGACTGATCCAACAATCTCGTGCAATCCTGGACAACACGCTCTATCACTTCCAACCTGGCTTGAATGGTGTGGCGGCGCTGCTTTTTGACTTCCGGTGGTGTGGGGGGATGCACTTTCAGCCTTAGCTCCGCGATCTGCAAGCTCAACTCTAGCTGAGCTTTCGCGGCCTCCTCTTGGGCCCTATGGAATCCTACTGCCATGTGGTGAATATTTTCAGCTACTGGGAGTTCCGTTGGCACAGCTAGTTCTAGTACACTGCTACAAACCTCTGCCACAGCTTGTTCCAATCCTTGGTTTTGTGCAACAAAGTCATCGCGCTGTAGACTGATCTGCTCCAGATTTCCCTTTTGCTCCATTAAGACCTGGAAGGCGTGGCCTTCCCAGGCATGGAGCTCAGCAGTTACCCCATCCTGCATCTGGTAAAGGGTCTCTCTAGGAAGGGCGGCCAAATTCAACTCCCAACCCCTCATATCACCTTCGGCTTCTGCTAACATGACGACTGCTGGTAACGCTAAAATATTCATTGTGTGGACACACACCATCTGCTCGGTTATGAATGTAACTTCCACAACGTGCGGCATCATCCCTTCTGGGGGTCGCACTTGTAATGCCTGCAATTGCGCTCTGAGCGTCCCCAACATAGTTGTCTGCTTTGTCATCAACTCCTCCAGAGCACCCTTAGTGACATCGCATACTGGTTCGCTTTTGGCAAGAAAATCTCCTTCCAAGGTCTTTGTTGTCTTTTCCTTTTTTCATGGAGGTGGCTGTTCCTGGATGCACAACCTCTTAAGTTGGGTCAATGTTTTGATCAAATTTGTGCATTCCTATGTCTCCACTTCCCCCTGTATGTCCATCTCCATGGACATTTCTTGATCCCCCATGATCTCTTTAGTGGCCACAGTGGTGGTTTCTGTTGCTGCCTCGGTCGCCTCTCGCGACATGGCTGCTTTTTGTTCTTGGCGCATTCTTTCTGCCAACTTTGTGATGCGCAACTTGATTTCCTTCTTCCACTGTTGTGCTATAATCTTTTCTAAATTGGCCAAGTCCGAGGTGCGCCACTCTGGAGGCCATACTGCCATTGCCTTGAAAATTGCATCGTCCATTGCAATGAATGAAAGCTTTACCCATGTTCGAGTTGGATCCTTTCACACCCGGATATACAGATTATGCATGTCCACCTTGAACTCAACCAAACTTTGCAAACTATTGTATACTGTCAGGGATAGCCACGGTCTACGGTTGATCCATGTTTGGGTACTTTCCTCCATAAATATCCAAAACACCTAAATCTCACGAAACCTCGTGGCGTCTTTTGTAGCCCAGAGCGAGTTATATCTCATGGCTTCAGGTAGGTTCTTCTCAATTTTGGGAAATTGGCTGCCCTTCAGTAACTCCCCTACAACCAGCAAGATCGACAGGAGAAACCATGCACAGTGGAAAGTCTTACCCTACTCTTGGGCTTCCCTACAATTCATCTAAAATTCATCGCAGAGAAACTGCGCCCAGTTGAACTGAACCCCCTCTGCACACTGCTCCATAAGCACAATGACAGATACTGGCACCTCGTCTATGCGACATTTCCTCATGAGCTTACTTGCCAGTAACTGGGTGGTGATGCACACCCCTCGGTCTTTGATACTTGCTATTACATACCCTCGTTTCCACTTCTCCAACTTGTATTTAGCCTTCATGGCTTTTGCGAGACCTACATCGCTACTTGTTCCTACTATTGTTGCAGGGTTGTTTCCTTTAGTAGACAGCTGGGAAATTTGGTGTATTAAATCATCCGTGATGGGAATCTGTTCCTCTAGCTAGAGATACCCATCGTGTACTAGACATAGTAGTTGTCGGATAAAAAAAATCATGATGGCTGTGCTGTGATAGTGGGATAACCCCTCAAATTGAGTAATCCCGCCTTCTCCACACCCCGTAACCACTTCTACTACTGTAATTTCTCCGCGACCAATTGTGGGAACTTCTCACTGTCTGAAAGGTCCCAATCTTCGAACTTGATATTCGGTATCTGAACCAGCAACAGACCGTCGAAACTTATTTCATCTAGAAGAAGCAGGGTCTAGAGCGTGTTCTTAGTGGCCTCCAAGTCCTTTGGTATCTTGGTCATCCCTTTCCACAAGAGATGTATGGTGGTAGCATTATTGCAGAAGGTACTTGGGAAACATTTTCCTCTTCCTCCCTCTGTGCTTCAATCTGAGCGATCAGGGCTTGTAAATCTCCCTCTTCCTCCTCGGGTTCAGTGGTGATAGCTTTGCCCTTTTCAGTCATTGAAAATTTACTAAATTACGGTGATACCCAGACTGGCCCCAGAGTTTGCTTGTCTTTCTTGGGTCACGGCGCGCGTGGAGACTTTGGAACCTCTGGGGTAGCGGTCACTTTTTCCAGCTCCTCCTGAGTCAGATGGGGTTCCTCCATGAATCTTACTCTGGTTCTAGCAGCTGACATGGTTTCTACCCTGGATTTGCTTGGGTACTTAGTCATGGGTGGCAAAGTAGCTTGCTGCTTGCTGCTCTATACTAACTTGAATCTCAAATATCCAAGTGTTGTGTTGAGGCTACCCCAAGGGGTTTTATAGTAACGTTTTAATTTGAACTCAACCACTCCCTCCACTTCTGAGTCATTAATATCTTCTTGGCATCAAATCTTCCCATATTTGGCTCTGAATTCCAGTCGTAATGGCCCATCACCTGCTCCTTTCTGCCATAAGTCAAACTTCTTGTCATGAATAGTGACATCAGTGGTCACCTCCCATCCTACCCACGTAGCAGCACAACCTCTTATGCGCAACCATGATCTTGGTGACCTACTGGCCCTGCGTGGAACCTCCTATCCACGCAGCTCTCCTCCAGACTTGTTTATAGTCTCGCACCTTCTCTCAACTGCTTGGAGCGTTGAGACTGTGCTTTCCACAGATAGTCAGGTGGTCGCACCCCAGGTGCAAGACTTCAACTTCCCTGCTAGCCTAGGCTACGGGTACCCTTCACCTACCCTTGTGTTCATTAGTGCGTCTCGTTCTTCTTTATATGGTGCACCCCCCTGTTTGGCAAAGTGCGGTCGCAGCCATGATAGTAGGGTCACAACTATTTTTACAATAGTAGGGCCGGCTAGGCTTGGTCTCATCATACCTAGTATCAAGCGGCCCACTTGTGTGACTCTAGTTTCTATTTTGCTAATTCCTTCACCCAATATTATGCTTTTCCTCCTCAGCCGTGCCCATTCTTCATCGAGTGCACGGAGTTTCAAACTCCCTTGTCGAATGACTTCCTGTAACTATCGTATTCCCTTACCCAAGTCCCTATGTTTATTTCGAGCTGCTATGGCTGTGGTCGGGGAATTTCTCTTCATCTTCCTCGTTTCAACTTGTCTGATCACTGATAGGGTCATCTTCGCACACCTCTTTTCACTTATGGTCCTTTAGGCCCATTGAACCCTTGGTACGCACAGATTCCCATTGGTTTGTTTCATCCGGTGAACTTTTCTCAGGATCCCGCATGTTTTTCCAAATGCTCCATCACCAACGACTAGCCAAATGTGTTGCCTTTCCTGCTACCATGTTGGGTTCTGATTTTTTATTCTTAGTTGGGAAGGTGGTTGCGCAACATATGTCTGCATCCCTTGCCGTAGGTAGTTGCTCAAACCGCTTCGTCCTTGCTATCCCTAGCGCGGTCGATGTTGGGGACCTCCAAACCAAACATGCATCCACCTTCTACCTTCACACCAGTTCCACCTAGTCTTTTGATGCGTATTCCACCCCTGTGCAATTGTCACGTGAAATGCCCCTTTTTGTACACCGTGCTAATTTTGTTCCGGTATTGCAATTTCACATCGGTCTACAAATTCTGCCATGTTCATTACACCCCCATCTGTTGGCAGTTCCCTTGCTTCGGTCGTTACGCGTCGCAGTGATCTAACCATCATATTACAATTCAGCATTGTTACTTCATGCAATCCGTTCTGTCATCGCTCTATTTCTTCATCCGAATCCGACGTGCAGGAACTATCGCGCTCCCATGAGATTCTCCCGTCTGCTGTCGGATTCACCCAATCTTGATCTTGCACTGTTATCTGATAGATGCAATCCAGCTCATCATCGCTATCATCTTCGTGCATAGGTTCGGTGTAGCATGCCCCTTCAGCTGGATCAAGCGGAACTACTATGCGTAAGGAATTTTTCTCGAAAATCATTTTATGCTTCTTCAGGTAAATGATGCCATTCATATCTGTGGCCCAGTCTATTCCTAGCAACGCGGGGTAAGGGTTGCTATCATCCACAATCTCTATTGCCTCAAAATCAGTCTGCGTGCTCGCAACTTCGATATCCACTATTAGACCTTGCAATCTTCCCATGGGCATGATCTTTTGTTGGTTCGCCATCCATAATTGAATAGGAGACCACTGTAACGTGGGCCTGTCCATGCGTTCCTAAGTCTGCTTTGGTAACACGTTTGCATCTGAACCCAGGTAGAGGACTACCTGATCCATCTCATATTCGCCAATTTGTGCCGTCAACCACATTTCCCTCCTAGTGCGTAAAGCATGCTTCCCCATATTTCGAACTACATGTGGTTCCCCTGATCTTGCGCATCTAGTGATCAACTCTTGAAGTCCTTTAATTGCCTTATTGTCTTGTAGCAGCTTCATGCATGTCTCTAAAAAGGTAGTAAGCATAGACGGATCCATTCCTCGTTCTGGCTTATCCTTACTACCTAAAGTAGAGGCCTCCTTGAAGCTCTTCTTAGCTTCCATAACCGTTTCTGTTGCGTGTTCCAGGTCAAGCTCAGATTCCCTCGTAGGGACCTTGGGAAACCATGTATTGTCCTCGGGTTGCTTTCCCTTATCGTCCCCTATAGTCACGCCACTTCTAAGCACCATATTCATGATGGGGTCCTCTTCGTGTGGTTCAGACCTCATAATTTGGATATTTTGAGTTAGGTTAGGCTGTAGTACCACTTTCTCACACATCTGTACGATTAACGTCGAACAATCTACTGCTTCATGATCAAATTGATAGAAATACGGACAACATATTCTAGTCGGATTCGTATAGTCGCACACGTAGTGCCCAGGTCCTCCACAATTATAGCAGGTTAACTATCCACGCCCTCATCTAGGTCCCATTCCTCCTCGTCCTTGACCTCACCCTTGAAATCCCCCCCGCGTGATTGCTACAACTAGATAGGGGCCTCACGTTTCTGTCTGCATTCGATAAGCTGGGGTTCTATCCATCATTAGGTCATAGCTCTGACACGTCTGCGCATCATGACCCACTGATCTATAGAAATTATAGTACAGTTACTACGGAGTCTGGGTATACTTCTGCAACAGGTGACAACTGTCCCTCGTGTGCTTTCCTCCCACCTGACAAATCACACACTAGAGTGTGGGCACTGCACTCGACCCTGCTCGTGCTTCCGGTCTCAATGGAATCGGTCCCTCCCCCCCCCCGACCAAATAGGTTGCGAATACCGGACAATGATCCTTATCGCGATACTAGCTTTTACATTTTATGCACCACACCTCTTCTCGCGCTTCTGGTTGGGGCACCCTATCCTGTTTCAAAATCTGCATCTCCAAGCATAGGTTTTGTAGTTGCACGTGGATATGTTGGACTCCCAACCTAGGATCCTGTATAGGAGTTTCATGCAACCTCATTGCTATTTCCAATTCTTCTGCCTAGGTTGAAATCTTCTGCTGTGATAGTGTCGTCCTTAGATGTGGTGTCAAAGATGCCACAAACCACACGCGGTGATGTGCATTTGTCAGCATCATGTTAGCCTCATGGATCGTGCTCTTCAGTCTCTGATCCAAATCCCAGGGGGTTTCGCCTAGCAGCATCGTGATCTCCTTAAATCCAATGATCGATTGCGTCTTTGATTTCAGACGGCTAAATTCTTTGTTTACTGCAATCAGGATTTCCGCTATTCCGAAATTTAGATGATCATTCGAGTGCTTGATATACCAAGTCAGTGAGTGATCCTGCACTGCACTTACCAAGGTGCCCTTCTTAATGTTATCATCCATAACTCTGTGCGCTTCCCATATTTCTCTTACTATGAACCAAAACTGATCGGGATCTTCGCTCCCTACCCCTTTGAATACATGCAACTTGATTGCACTCACCATGCTAAACAACTAGTTTTGTGGAGGCAGTGTAGGCAAAGTTGGAGGTGAAGAAGGTGACGAGAGTTGTGGCATTAACGGGGATGATATCAGCGGAATGCACTTGTTGATCAAACTGACCACACTCCTCAGAGAGACCCAACCATGCTCTTCATTGCTTGCTTATGGAGGTGAAATTAAAGGAATATTTCCTAACCCTTCGATACCTTTGTAGGCCTTTCAGCTCCGTGTCATTCCAGTCATTAATGGATTCACATCACCCATTTTTCACATAAGAGCATGTTAATCCAGGTATTTAATGATTTGACGTACTTACCTTGCGGTCCCTTGAGAAAATGTCTTTCTGCTTCACTATAGCTGACAGTTGTGTCTATCGCAAATTCAGTGATAAACCCTCCTATGATCTGATCCAGCCAGTGGTCTGCAGCCCGCATGACCTTATCTTCAGATGCTTCTAGCCTGCGCGCCAACTCCGGAGACCACACTATGGGATGATCAAGCTTGCACCTTCCCTGGCTATTTGCTAGCCTCGCAATCCACCTTCCCTGGTGGTCTTCAATTTCCTTCTTCTTAGGGTTCCAACATTCCGACATTAGACATCCCTTAGGCAGATCTCGGTCCTAGCAACAGAACCATTTGTTGGCTTATAGGGGCCTGACCCAGGTTCGGAAGTGTTTTAGCCAAACAAATCCCGCACTACCGGCCCTTTCGGCAACAATCCGCGGAGCGCGGACTGAAGTCTCACCTGAGGTAGTATGGGAGGGTGCTGGAACAAGGTTTCCGCACCCTAGGGATGTCTTGATGGGTTCTGGAGGGGTTGTGAACTGATCTGTGCACTCACGCTACACTGCACAGTTGTCTGGCCTTCGCGTAGCTTCTACAGCGAGGCACTTCCTAGATTCCTTATTATTATTACAGTTATTATAGATCTGATTTAATTATTAGAGTCTTAATCATCATTCAATAGTTATAACCAACACACATAACCATAATTCTTAAAGATATGCATAAAACCATAACATAAGAATAAACATACAGATCTGTAACCAGTTTCACAATAATTCAGAAACACTTATCTTTATTAATATTCTTCTCAGTACAATCCAATTCTACTCTGCGCACTCAGCTACAGGGGTCTGCGCACACAACTACGGACTCTACTAGGCATCTGTGCACACAACTGCAGAGCCTTCTCTAACTACTACCAACCATGACATGGACTTCCAGACTCAGAGTGAACAACCCATTACACTTCAAATCTGATCCCCCAATTACCAAAAACTGACTTCTAAACCTAGAGCCCTGCTCTATTTATACCTTTCCATGGTCCGCGGACCATGGGCCGTCCGACTCTCTTTCTATTATCTTACATTATTTTCGGGTGGACAACCCTTTGACTTGACTCATTATGATTTGTGCTCCACATGCTTCGTGGAACCCTTACCATACTATTACCCCAAATTGTGGGCTTTAAGCCCTGAGATTGTTACACGGGGAATCCGCTGCCCAATACTATGCTTTGATGATGATTCCCAATGATGCTTTGATATTATTTTGGTGATGTTTATATTACTAGAATTGCATCTAATGAAGTTACAGTGAATGGGAATAAACTTAACATGTTTAGAGAGAGTTGTGGATATAAAATTAGAAATTAACATTCTTTACACAAATCTTATGAAATGCAGTCGCATATACACGATTTTTGAGTTATACAGTCACTATATTTCTCTGTGATAAAAAATAAGTGGCACAGATTCAGGGGGGAGATTTTCATGTGTTTTTATTAGTTGGTTATTGGAAATTTGGTATTGACATTGGTTTACTACAGGCTATTAATAATGCCCATATGTTGCTACATGATGAGTCTATGGTTACTGCAAAATCATATGATATTGCTACTGGTTGAAATGGTTATTTGGTGCACTTGTTGATTGGTGAATGGATATAATATCATAATTGAGGGTAAATAATTGGCACAGGTTCATGGGGAGCCTCTGTTTTGCTTCTAATAGTGCATTGTTGGCAATATGGTTTCTTAAGCACTCCTTATTGCATGTTGGTGTTTAGGATGCATTCATGTCTTACTCATTGATTGTTGGCATTGATGAAAATATATATATTTTGTTGTTATTATATGCTTGGATTGCATGTGGAGAAGTTATGGATGAATTCTATATGCTGCTTGAGTTTCATTTTGGTGAAGATTGTGATGGTGTGTTATTCTTATCTAGATAAGGAAGATATGTATGATCACTAAAGATGTTGCTTGTTGATACTAGATGTTCTCGTTGTTTTCTCACATGTTGTTGATACATGTATATGTTACCTATGATGTATATGATACCTATGATGATGTATATGTTGCTTGTGGATTGTGGCTCTTCTTATATGTGGAGAGATCATAATTAACCTTGATGACATGAAGTCAAAGGGATGTGTTGTTGACATAGCTTGATTGCACAATTTTATGCTACAGTTGATTAGTGATACCTGGAAACATTTCATACTTGGAAACATGTTGATGATATTGGAGATATTGTTTCCTACACTGTCTTACCTTACATGTTGATGCTGAGGGTGTTCACTATGACATTTATGTTGCTAAAATCAGATGTTTATACTGCAAATTCCTATATGGTCCATGGTGGTTGTTGATGACTAGCATTGTCTTGCTACCTCATTGTTGAGGTTCCTATTTGCGGTTATAAGTGTCATATATGCCTCTTGATGTAATAGTCATGAAAAGACCGAAGTTGTAAATCATTGTAAAATTCAGTCATGTATGGGCTATTAGGATCAAATCATGTTATGTATGTAATACCATTATTTGGGAAATTTATGTAAAATTTGAAGTCCAACCCAATATGTTTGGTATATGACGTAATCATGAGTCATTGGTGATACGAAAGATCATATTTGTTTGAGACATAAGGCTTGTACTTTGAAAAAGCTTACATATTCTCAAGGGGAGCATAGTCAATATGCAGCTTTCATGATTCAATTCAGCAGATCAGAACTACAACGATCAACACTACAAGGGAAGTACTTCATTAAGCATGGATCATTCCTTTGCCCTTAATTTCAAAGGGGGAGAGAAGCTTGGTTTTTGGAGTGAAGACTTGGTATTTTGGAGGGAAGACTTGGTATTTGTAGGTGTGTTTGCAGGTGGTGTCCAAACACCAAAGTGGTTTCCATCAAGTCCAAAGGGTGAGATTGTTGGAATTATGGCTACTGTGTTGTCCTTGATGGAAACCTACTTGAAAAATATATACTTGATGTGAACATTATGATAATATTATGATTGTGGAACTCATGCAAATTGGTACAGATGTTATGGAAAGAGAAATGACAGTTCAGTGAAAGATGGATGACAAAAGTGAAGTTTGAGAAAGTATACATGGTTCCTATGAAGGAGGGTCACGTACATATGCAGATATTACGAGAAAAAGTTGCATACATAATTCAAACCATGGAAATATGGATCCCAAGGATCATTACCATGGTATTTTCCCATAGTAATTATGGCGGCAACGTTCATTTGATCCCTTCAGCAAATACTAAAAACTTTACTAAAGGATTTACTTAAGGTATTAGTTAAGGAATATCTATATAAGGAGATCGAGATCAAGGTGTTAGGCGTGAAAGTAAGGGGTTATTTATGTGTGATATGATCTAGAGAAATTGTTCACCAGGGAGCAAGGAGATGACTCAAACCTGAAAGATCTGAAGATATATTGACATATATGCTTGACTGATTTACTTGTTGCAAATGTCAAAGTAGTTATTAATGATGAATCTATGATTATAGTGATGTTGTGATCTAAATGAATTATTCAGAAGTTTGTACTTATGACAGTAAGGCTTGCAGAATGGGAATTATGTTTGCAACGAAAATTTTCAACTCTTTATGCAGGTTTGTTTTTGAATAGCCAAGTACATACACAGATCTGTTTCTAGGTAGTTGTGTATATATTTTGAGATATGTTTTTCAGTATGTTGAGATCTATACATGGGTGTTTCACATAATAAGCACGTATATACATTGGTTTGCTTAATAAAAATTGCATATATATTTTGGGTTAAATATGGTCAAGGTTTTCAGTGCTTCTTGATGATGGTAGTTGATGAGTTCTGTTGTATATGCTATTTTCTGTCAATGATGTCTTAATCTGATGGTTTATATCTATTATAAATTGGTTTGATGTAGTTGCAATAGTTTTTTGAGATTAGGTTCAATGATTGATTTGTTGATGTTACAATGATTCAATTGGTTCAATGATTGTATTCAATATTCAGATTGGTATTGAGCATAATGATGGGTGTGGGTCCAATTTGAAAATACGATGAAAGTTAGGCTACAAATTTTGATGTTTGTTTGAGACAAGTGGATCCAGTGTGAAACATTCTGAAACATGGCCCACGAAGGGTGCTAAGGGTTGGAGCCTTCAGTAAGGGAGTCGAGGCTTCCTTCTAGTGGTAGCTGGTAAATTTTTTCAGGGGGTAGGTTCTCTCTTCCAGTAGGAGTCGGTAAATGAGACCATGGGGTTGGAGCTCATTTCCAGTGGGTGCTAGAGAATGAGTGGAGGTTGTAGCCTCTTGCAGGTGGGTGCCTGCATGCTAGTAAGAGTCTGTGCCATTACAAGATGTAATGAAGTTTTCTTAATAATAAAGGAAGAAAACATAGACGAAGACAATGATGGTTTTCTCCCACATTTGATTTCCACCTAAAATATTGGCATTCTATGTGTGTTGTGATTTATTTTCTCTTTACTACATACTATATGTGTGATGAAATAAACATCTGATTGAATTTATGTCAATTTAAGTTATTTGGATATACGTTGTTTGTATTCACTAGAGTCGCATACGTACATTGATTTCATTAAGAACATTAGCTTACATAATTCAAAATATAAAGTGAGTTAAAAATATTGATTCACCCCCTTCCCCCCCAATATTTTTCCTAACACCTAAGAGGAGCAAGGAGTGCTCAAGAGTTTCTAGAGGAGTGAACCATACAAACACCAGTACCTAGGGTGAGGTGAGGTGTTCAGGTAATAAGCTAGGTGAGGCTTGTTATAGGGCTAAGTTGTATCTCACAATGGGAAAGGAGAAGCTCATGGACAGGGAGAAAAAAATGACCATTGTTGGTTAGGAGGAAGGTTCAAGAGAGAGCCACAATAAGAAAAAAAAGGATGCCAAAGTAAATGGCATGGGGAGAAGGAGGATTTATGAGGAATTTTACCTTGAAATGGCTTATTTAAAGGAGAGGTTCAACATAATGCTACAACTGCTAGAAGAGAGGGAAGAAGAATACAAAGAAGGTTGGGTGTTAAGGAAGAAGAAGGTGAAATGGCCTATGCTACAAAAGAGGATGAGGCATAGCTTAAGTGCTTCATTAGAGGAGAATAAACTCAAGGAAACTAAGTTTGAAGGAGAAGTTGTTCTCTTTTGTGAACCAAAACAAGGATCAATCCTAGGTGAGGATGATGATGGTGATAAGACAATGATGTGTTTAGCTAAACACAAGGAAAGGATGTCAATAACATTAGACAAGGAAGAATATATTAGTGTGTTCTTAGCTAATTATTTGTGTGAGTCTACATTTCTAGGTACCAAATACAATGAAGCTAAACAAGTGCCAAAGATTATGGAGGAAGCAGAAACTAAAAGAGAGTTGAGTTATGGTGATGAAGAACAACAAGAGATAGCAAACTCAGAAGATGGAAAGTCTCAAGGAATTGTCACAGAAAAGGGGATATAGAGCTATCCCATGAAGACAAAAGTGGAAGAAGGCCATGAAGGAGTTTAGATTGGAACTGTCCAAGTTAGTGAGAGGAAGAGTAAACTCAGAGGCATAAATGGTTGGTTGTGTTTTCTCTTACTAAATGTTTGTTGGATCATTGATGAAAATATTTTTTCATGGATTGAAGGCTTATGGAAATTGGGAAAAGAGAGGAAACAACATATTTTGCATATTTTTGGATTGGATCAATGTGAATATGGTAGAGGAGGAGCTAACGATAAGAACTCGACACAACATATTTTGGCTAATTCAAGGGAGGCCAAAATAAGTCAAGAAAAAGGATATAATTAAGAACTTTCCATTAAGAATGAGGAGACTACATTATCCCATATAGTCAGGAAAAGACGAAGACTAGATTATGAAGATAGTAATGAAGTAGGGTACATAGAAGTACCTCAAGGAAGAGAAGGCCAAAGCATAGTCTAGAGAAATAATGAGAAGGTTTATATAGAGAATGAAGATCTTTTGTGGAACAGTGACAAGAGTGTCATTCAGGAAGTTGCAAGAGGTGAGAAAAGGGTTAAAGGGGGAACTCATTTGCCTAATGAGATAGAAAACCACAAATTTTCAATGGATAGTCAAAGAGGAGGATGAGAGGTAGTGGAAATTAAGAATGAAATCAAGGGATGTTTAGAAGAAATTATTTTTTGTCATATGTGTGTTGTGTGTCCAACTGTAACTAGAATTGGGAATCTCGTAAATGGAAACGAAAAACATTTCCATAAATCCAATAGAATATTAGGCTTTTAAATTATGTACCTTGGAGATTAATGAAGGAAGGTGGGAGAGAATTCTTATAACTCTTGTATAGTGCATTGTCAAGAAAAGGTGCTCTGCATAGAATGTAAAGTTGTTGCATGAAAACAATTTTTTTCATCATGGCCAAGAAGAAGTGAAGACTAAAGGATTGTTTGGGAAGGTGGAGAATTTGGAAATGTAATTGAAGATAACCTGAATGCAATAAGAAGTGGGAAAGGTTCAAGGACCAAAGGAAAAATCCTTACAATGATAGGGAAACATGTAAATAATTGGTGGCATGCTTACACACCAAGCAAGGAGGTGACTATCTTTAAATATAGAAGAGTTCCACTTAACCGAGTGGACATATGGGAAATGGAAGTAGTTGAGGAGTTATGTATTATAACTTCTACAAATTAGAAAGTTGAGAAATTGGAGATTGATGCAAAATACCATCTGAGATGGAGGCAACAAATGATAACAATGGTGGAGGCATAAAGCATAATATATAGAGAATGTATGGAGTAGGATTTCAAATGCCTTAAAACCTTAAGGAACCTTGGTATAAGTGGAATTTGTCTTATGAGGAGGAAAAATTCCCAATTCAAAGAAGCAGCAATCGACAGCCATAAAAGTGAGAAGGGTAGAGTTAAAGACAAATATTCCCAAGTGGAGATGGATCAACCACAATAAGAGTTGTATGGTTAAAAAAGAACGTTGGAGCAAGAGGATTGTACGTAGGCAAAGGTATACAATGTGAGATCCTAGAATATTGAGGAAACAATATAGCCAAGCATGTGGACTGCAACAACATTTCATTTGAGATCCAGGAGGCTTCAATAATTGAAGACATATGACCAAGAGGTCATATATTTTTTTCACTTGGGGAGTATGTGGTGGGATCATTAACCACTAGGAATTCATTTATTTAGACTCAATAAATGGCCATGTAAATCCCCTACAAATAGCATATATCCCTCATATTTGTAAAATATTAATGTTGAGACAAGTGTCATGATTCCAGGTTTATAGATTGTCAGTTTGGTTAATGAGTTGGGCCAATTGGGCCTTTCCAATTGTAATCAGTCATAGTCGAGTTGTTAGGTAGTTAGAGTAGGGACAAATGTAAGTATTTTAGTCCAACTTATGTGTCCTTATGGGACAAATGCAATTTTGTTGTTATGATGGATTATAACATAGGCTAGATATGGCCTCAAGAGGCTTGTTGGCAGGAAACCTCTCTTAGGTTGTTAGGAAATGTCTCAGGTAAATGTATATGTACATATATGTGTTTTATAAAGAGTTGTAGGTGTGGTTGTTGGTCGGGAGGATATAGGAGGATTGGAAGCTTGAATAGAGCTCGAGATTTGGAGTAGTGTTTGAACATGGCTATGAGGCCTTAGGCAATAAGCCATCAAACACCTCCCCTATAAATATGTTTTTTGAATTAATAGAAATATGGACCATTTAGTATTCATTTGTGGTTTATTATTTTTCCTGCATAACTATATTGAAATCCCATATTTGGTGGAGGTGAACTCTGTGAATTCTATGAGAATGTTTAAATCCTTGCATTTATTTGATGATGGAATGATTGCCTTAGTGTGAGTAGCCACAAGAGGGAGTCATGAGAGTGGATTCCTTTTAACCTGGTTGTCTCAACCCTTAGAGTAATACTGCAACAATGGATAATTTGGAATTGTCCATTTGTTTGTTTAATGAAAAAACTTCGGCTTCTAACGACGATAGTGTTGAACCATCATAGCCAGGGAAGTTGGGTGAAATTTGGAGTTAGGGCCAAATTCCCACCGATTAACAAGGTTGGAGGACGAGGACACATCCCTGTAACCTTGTTGTAAAGTGTAATGTTGGATTATAGGAAGTGCTAACGTTGTCTTGTTAAGAAAAGGACCTATTGCAGCATTTGAGGGAGAAAGGGAAAATTTAGCAGGCCCTTTTGGTGGTGTGTGTCAATATGACCTGTCGATTAACACTAAAGTTTCCATTGCATAACTCATTAGTTGGAGGAGTCATCACCAAACCTTAATCAAGCCTTGAAGTTGTCAGACATTTAACATTTGGGTGAGAAACTTGACTACTCCCAACTAAGCTACGGAGGTGTGTTGTTTGAGTCAACTAGTGAATCTCGTGGACAAAGTAGGATTGCTTGGGAAGGTGGAGAATTTGGAAATGTAATTGAAGGCAAACTGAATGCAATAAGAAGTAGGCAAGGTTCAAGGTCCCAAGGACAAATTCTTACAGTGACAGGGAAACATGTAAAGAATTGGTTGCATGCTTACACACCAAGCAAGGAGGTGACTATCTTTAAATATAGAAGAGTTCCACTTAACCCAATGGACATATGGGAAATAGAAGTAGATGAGGAGTTATGTATTATAACTTTTATAAATTAACAAGTTGAGAAATTGGAGACTGATGCAAAATACCATCTGAGATGGAGGCAACAAATGAGAAGAAATTTGGTGGAGGCACAAAGCAGAGTAGATAGAGAATGTATGGAGTAGGATTTCAAATGCCTTGAAACCTTAAGGGAACCTTGGTATAAATGGAAGTTGTCTTATGAGGAAGAAAACTTCCCAATTCAAAGAAGCAACAACCATTAGCAATAAAAGTGAGAAGCGTAGAGTTAAAGACAAATATTCCCAAGTGGAGATGGATCAACCACAATAAGAGGTAGATGGTTAACAAAGAACATTGGAGCAAGAGGATTGTACGTAGGCAAAGGCAGACATGAGATCCTAGAATATCGAGGCAACAATATAGCCATACATGTGGACTGCAACAACATTTCAATTGGGATCCAGGAGGCTTCAATAATTGAAGACATATGGCCAAGAGGTCATATGTTGTTTTCACTTGGGGAGTATGTCGCATGAGCATTAACCACTAGGAATTCATTTTCCTTAGACTCCAATAAATGGCCATGTAAATCCCCGAGGGTAACATATTTCCCTCATATTTGTAAAATATTGATGTTGAGACAGGTGTCCTGATTCCAGGTTTATGGGTTGTGGGTTTGGTTAATGAGTTGGGCCAATTGGTCCTTTCCAATTGTAATCATTCATAGTCGAGTTGTGAGGGAGTTAGAGTAGGGACAAGTGTAAGTAGTTTAGTCCAACGTATGTGCCCTTATGGGAAAACTGCAATTTTGTTGTTATGGTGAATTATAGCATAGGATATGTATGTCCATTCAAGAGGCTTCTTGGTAGGAAACCTCTCCTAGGTTGTTGGGAAATGTCTCATGTAAATGTATATGTACATATATGTGTTTTGTAGAGAGTTGTAGGTGTGGTTGTTGGTTGGGAGGATATAGGAGGATAGGAAGCTTGGATAGAGCTTGAGATTTGGAGTAATGCTTGAACAGGCCTACGAGGCCTTCGACAATAAGCCATCAAACACCTCCCCTATAAATATGTTTTTTTAATTAATAGAAATATTGATCGTTTAGTCTTCATTTGTGGTTTATTCTTTTTCCCGCATAACTATATTGAAATTCCATATGTGGTGGAGGTGAACTCTGTGAATTCTATGAGAATGTTTAGATCCTTACGTTTATTTGATGATGGAATGATTGCCTTAGTGTGAGTTAGCCACAAGAGGGAGTCATGAGAGTGGATTCCTTTTAAACCTAAATGTCTCGACCCTTAGAGTAATACTACGGTAGTGGGTAATTTGGAATTGTCCATTTGTTTGTTTAATGCAAAAATTTCAGCTTCTAATGACGACAGTGTTAAACCGTCATAACGAGGGAAGTTGTGTGAAATTTGGAGTTAGGGCCAAATTCTCATCGATTAACAAGGTTGGAGGACGAGGAAACATCCCTGTAACCCTATTGTAAAGTGCGGTGTTGGATTATAGGTAGTGCTAATGGTGCGTTGTTATGGCAAGGACCCATTGCAACAATTGTGGGAGAAAGGGAAAAATTAGCAGGCCTTTTCGGTGGTGTGCATCAAGAAAGACATGTCCATTAACACTAAATTTTCCATCGCAGAACTCATTAGTTGGAGGAGTCATCGCCGAGCCTTAATCAAGCCTTGAAGTTGTCAGACATTTAACATTTGAGTGAAAACCTTGACTACTCCTGACTAAGCTACGTAGGTTTGTTGTTCGAGTCAACTAGTGAATCTAGTGGAAAAAGTATGTAGACCCCGACTATTTGACTCATCGCTTGTCGTCAAACATGGTATTGAATCTCAGTTGTTGGTTTTTGTAGAGTAGCCAAGGCTCGTTGTGGTCCTCCCTGTTAGATGGAAACTATAGACTCGGTCAAGGATACTTGGCATGGACTTAGGTCGAACCCTAGCTTGTGAATTCACTGAAGGTATTAGGGTTGTATTCAAGAGGAGGAAGTGAGCGTATTAGCTATTGGACGCATTGGCCTAGGAGATAGAACACCAGACTCATAAGTAGCCCATCGCTCAAGGAGGTGAAGTTTTTTTTTATATTGTCCAAGGTGAAAAATTGTGTCAAAATTTTGAATTAATTGAGTGAGCATTGAGATTTCATTTATTTAAGTTAGAGTTCAGAAGTAAATTGAAAGAGAGATCCACCATTGCCTTTGTTGCATCACTTCATTTCATGCCACAACACATAGGAAATATTTTCAAAGTAATAATAAAATAATTTTTTTTTATAGAATGGAAACCAATAATTACTTTTATTTAAAAAAAAAACAAACAAACACATTCTTGAAAACAAGTAAATGATTTTAAAACTAAAACACATTCTTGACAACCCGGAAAAACAAGTAAATGATTTTAAAACTAAAACACATTCTTGACAACCCGGAAATAGTTTTATAGTCTTTGTATACAAAGAATCGATGTGGACTTGAGATAGAATATAAAATGGGCCTATAGTGAATTAAGCATTTTATAAAATTGACTTGGATCATGAGCTAATCACTTGGTTAATCTTAGTCTAGTAATTTTTGTAATTTTGTTTTTATTTTGTTAAAAATTTGATACACATTTAAGGTAACCCGTCAGCATTTAAAGTTATGTGTAATAAAGAAAGATTTTTGGGAAAATTACAAACGAAAGTGCGATTTAGCCTACAATTGAATTCACTTAAAAGTAAAGGCCCACATGGTTGAGGTAACACCTTTATGTTGTGTAAATACGTGGTGGAGCGCTGAGGTGGACGGGCACTGGCGACAAAGATTAAGGTGCATAACACAACATTATTTCGATCAGTGGAGAATCGCTACAAAAATCGATGCTCACTCGGTAGATAATTTACTACAAAGGTTGGTGCATAACGTATGTCGTTATATGTTACTGACGTCATTTTGTTGGTGTGAACATGCCACATAGGATGGGGTGAACATTTATGTCGTGTAAAATACAAGTTGACGTTTTATGGAGCAACATCATCGCCAACGCCTAATCCACGTCATATGGCCGAGGCATCGGTAACTAATATACGTCGATGACAAATACGTGGGGTCCATCTGACTCTTATCTTTTTGTTGAATGCGTGTGGGTTACTTGAAAATTCTATGGTCCACTTGTTAAACTACCGTTGAATATTTAACTGCCAATAAAACAGAGGTCAAGGTATAGCTCTGGAAAACCGATCTTCCCCACAGTTTCAGAACAATCGCTCAGCGCTTTTGAAATCCAAACTCGTCTCTTTCTCTGCAAATTTGCGTCCACAGCACCGACGATTACTACCTTTTATTTCTGTTTTCCAGTTGGCAATGACCGCATCCACCTCCACTTCTGCGGCTGCTAATCCCAACTATAAATCATAAACCATCGCCTCTGCGGCTGCTAATCCCAACTATAAATCATACCAAATTTTCATAAACCATCGCGGGGTCGATGTGAACGAAACCTTCGCCAGGCCTCTCTACCTTCGCCTTCACGAGAAAGGATTGAAGGTTTTTCTGGATGACGAGGAGATGCAACAGGGATACCAAAGGTTTTTCTGGATGACGAGGAGATACGAAAGGGATACCAAATTTCTTCTGCATGAGAACAAGTTATTAATTAGTTGAATATTATAAAAATTTAAGAATACAAAATAGGGATTCCACACTTGCTAATATTTTAACAATTTTTCAAGGCTTTCTTCAACTTATAGTGATGAAAATGATCAATTCTTGCAATGAAGGTTGCCTCTTCAATGCAGATAATATATTTTGTCTTTTATGCATGTTCCTCCAAAGTGGAGGAGCCGTACATTCCATGTTTGATGGCAGTTGCTTGCTCAATAATCCTCTGATTAATTGGCGGCCAATTTCACCAATGTACAGAATCCCACAGGAGCAAGGGATGACATAAACACCGTTCCCATCTTCAAGGTTCACAGGGTCAGTGATCTTAGGGAGCTTTAGATAGTGTTTAGAAGCCTAAATATCGAAGGAAATTTATGCTTCTTTAGTGTTTTAGCAATCTGCTCTGTGGTTTTTTGGATAAAAGGAGGATGCATCCCTGAAAACTAATCTTTAAGATCATTTTTAATCATCGGATCTTTTCAGCCTTAAGGAAGGATCTAAGACATGGGCAGCCTTAAGGAAGGATCTAAGACATGGGCGCTTACTATAACCATTCTTATTAAAAACTCTAAGGAGGTGGGTTTTTTCATCATTGAAGTGGTTTTCATGATAAACTCGTAATGCACGAGTGGCTAAGGTGTTGAGAACAGTTAGCTTTTGAGAGGGGAAATGATGCGAATTCGCATGAAGATATTGTTGGGTGTGAGTTTTCTTTGGAAAAATCTCGTCCGAGAAAGAACCATCATCTCTCTTTGAAATAAGAACATCGAGGAAAGGGAGGTTGCAATCGATTTCACATTCCATGGTAAACTTTATTGAACCAGATTGATTGTTAAGATGCTAGAAAAGAGGTCCAACCTTTTCTGACCATGAGACCAAATGTCATCCACAAACCTTTTCCAAGGCACTTTTTAAAATATCAAAATAAAATTTATATAATATTGTTAAATATAATTTCATGATTTTATATTTAAAATATTTTGGTAATATGAATTTAACTAAATAAATAATTATATATATATATAAATATATTATATATATATAATTTATTTTTAATACTGAAATGAATTTAATAACTTGGGAAAAAAACCAAAAACACTTAGTGTTCCAACAAATTATTATTCCTTTTCCGAAAAAAACACAGGAAAAAGTCAAATAAATCCATTTTTATTTAAATAAATCATTTAATCTCTTATATTTTTTAGTCAATTAAGTTTTTGCTTTAATCATCGTTATATTGTATATAATTTTTTATTACAAACTCTATTTTATAAGATTATTATTAAATTAAATTCCTATTCCTTTTATGAAAAAAAAACCAGGAACAAAAGTCAAATAAATCATTTTTTATTTAAATAAATCATTTAATTTCTTATATTTTTTAGTCAAGTAAGGTTTTGCTTTAATCATTGTTATATTGTATATAATTTTTTATTATCAACTCTGTTTTATAAGATTATAATTAGATTACTATTCCTTCTATGAAAAACTTTTCAGGGAAAAATGTCAAATAAATCCATTTTTTATTTAAATAAATCATTTAATTTCTTATATTTTTTAGTCCATTAAGTTTTTGCTTTAATCATGGTTATATTGAATATAGGTTTTTGTATTATTAAGTCCATTAAGTTTTTGCTTTAATCATGGTTATATTGAATATAGGTTTTTGTATTATAAACTTTTTTAATAGGATTATTATTAAATGTCCAATATATTTTCTCATTTGTTTACGAAAAATATATTTTCTTATTTGTTTAAGAAAAATAGATGTATGTATGTAAGCTTTGTAAACGATTTCCGTGATTTCAGGATACAAAATGAAATCAAAAGGCAGTTTTGAAAGTACAATGATGAAAAATTTAATAGGAGAATGAAATATATATTAAAAATATATGAAAATAATTTTGAAAATGAAAAAATGAAAAATTTATTTTTATTTTTTATTTTTTTATTGTAGTATATATTCATTTCTCAATTTACTTTAATAGTAAAAATAATAAATGTAAGTACTATGCATACTACATGTATTTAAGTGTGGATTAATTCTATTCATATTCATTATGGTTATGTATGATATGATGGAGACTTCACGTAATATATGTATGGGTTTAATTTAATGTTGCATTGTTATATGTTGTTAAGGTTTTCAACCTAGCTTTGATATTAATTTACTGCATTGAATTTAATTTAATTACACCCATTGGGGTTTTTTGTACACCATATACTCCAGTACTTTGACAACACTTGCATTGGTTTTCATCTATCGATTTTTCTGGATGCCATTATTGATGGGACAACTAGGGGTTGATCTGACCCTTAATCCCCTAGAGTTACGATTGAATGAACCAACATCATCCTCGCATCAAAGGGGTAACCGATTTCCAAACTCTGGCGAATGGTTTGTCATTCTTTCCCTCCTCTGCACCGTAGTGCTCCGCCAGCACAGTTTTGTTTTTGGTTTTTTTGCAGGTAACTGTTGTACCCTGTACAGAATTCGACACTATCCCCTTCATTTATCTTTGCCCAGTAACGGATTTCGCCATGCTTGCTCATAGGTGTGCTTAAATCTTTGACATTTGAGCGTTTGTAGATGTTCGGTTGGGGTTTTAGGCAGTAAGTCCTCGGAGCCACCTTATCTTGATTTCTCTACTGCAATTCTGATAACTTGAGTTTTATAAATGACAAATTGTTTCTCTGGACAGGCTCAGCTCGAATTCGCTTTCTTCCTTGTGCATTCTCTATGCAGGTACGATATTACACAGGTCTCTTTGGTTACCGTTCTTATGAATTCATAATAGTCATTTGCCTACCCGTTTTAAGCTAACAGACTTATGGGTTTGACGTTTTGTAGGTATTCTCTGTACCTTCCCAAGATTAAACATGCTTTTGGTTCAAGCCATGATATGGCTCCTTAACACACACGTATTCTTTTGTCAGGTTGCCTATCTCCATCTTCTAAGCACGCGGGTATGTCAGGCATCCCCAGTGGTGATTTGGTCCTTTTACTTCTGTAACTAGGGTGAATAGATCTATTGAGCTTGATTCTACAGTCCTACAATTGAATAGATAATGTGTTTGACTTTTAACTCAGAGTTTCCGTTTCATTTAGTTGTTTAGCACGAAATGACTGTACAAGCTCCTAAATGCGTACATTAATTACATGATTTGTGTAACCATTATTATTTCAATCCTATTATGACGAAAATCCAAATGTAATTTTGCTACTGTTCACTTGGGTTCTGTTCTCTGCTTATAATTTTGATATTGCAAAGATTATGTGTGCCCTTTTCACCAATGCCCTGGAATTTAGAGGTTGGAACTTACACTTTTTCGTTTATTAACTATATTTGCTACTGTTACTATTTGATTTCCTTTGTTATGTTATGGTGGTGATTTGAGTTGGCAATACTGCTTTGTTTAAATATGTATATTGTTCATCATTTCAGTTTTAATTGTTGCCTTGGGTCACAGATTAGGGTTCTTACCGAACCGCTTCTTGGCCCACAAGGATACAACCATCCGGGTAGTGGACTACTCCACTCTGGTTTAATCCAGAGAGGACTAATCCTACTCCCTTACATTTGCATCACAAATTTGGTTGATATAAGTAATTTTTAATACATCTGTAGTATTTACCATTGTTGTATTTCCCCTGTGGGAGTGTTTCCTGGGTCTGAAGACAACGCTTTAATTAAACATATAATATCTTTCTTTCATTCTTACATTTACATATTGCATTCCTTCACTACAAATAATGAAATGAAACCTTTATTTTCTTTTTGGCACTAGCAGATAAATATATATGCACAATTTACATCTAAAGAAATATGTCCATAAAACTTATTTGTGAATTTCTTTGAAGTCAAGAAGATCTAACAGAGATGATCTCCTCCTATCCAATGAGATTGACAATTACGTCTATGTCTCCCCCCAAGCCCCACAACATCCACAGTTATGTGATAGGTTCTTTAAATCAAGCTTTCAGATATCTAGACCCTCCAAGTCTAATATAAAACTCTAGACTTCTATCTATAAGGTGAATAACCCCACTGATTTTTCTCCAGCTCAAGAGTTATACCCCAGTTTAACACCAGGCTATGATCTGGTCCATATGAGTCTCTTTTCCTTTTTCACTCTATTAGAAGATAATTTTTCCTTTTCCAGAGAAAAGCAGACCCCTTTTTTCCATTCACTCAGATTCTTATCTCCAGAATGTGGATCAAGACTCATAAATGTCACAACTGTTCGGAAGTTAGGTTTTTTTCATCACGAGCCCTCCAAGAGTTCTACTCTTGTGCAAAGTATTCCTGTCTCAATTTATTATTCCAAATAAATATAAAAATATTTACATTTTCATAATTTTGTTCCAGAATCACATAAATAAGTCTTTTAACTATCTAATTTACCTATGGTAAAAAAAACTATTAACAGAAATTACCAGCCACCGCTAGTACTAACAAGAGGTGTAACATCTTCCCCTTGGTTTGAAACACTGTCCCCGTTGTTTATTCATGTTCTTGAAACAAATGCAGATATTCTTGTTGCATCACACTTTCATCTTCCCAAGTCGCTTCCTCTGGGCTAAAGTGTTTCCACTGCACCTTAACTTGGGTGATAGCCCGTTTTCACAACATTACCTCTTTCCTATCTAGGATACACAATGGATCTACCAGAAACTCTCCATCTGGTTCTACCTAAAGTTTAGTGTGATTCAAATTTTTTTAAACAGAAAAATATAATTAAATAGAATTAATTTCGAATTAACAAGTGTACCATGTTGTTGTCACATATTTACCGGTACCTCTTGCCATTTTATAATATGACTAGGATGATATACATATCTTTTTAGTAAAGAGATGTGAAATATGTTATGCACCCCCATATAGCTTAGTAATGTGAGTCTATAAGCTACAAGCCCTATTCTTTCTAGGACCTAAAAGGGTCCACAATATCGAGGGCTTAAATTGGTGCAATTGGTCCATTTTGGAGTACTTCTCTTAGGTTTGACCCTCACATATACATGATCCCTTATATGAAATTCTTTGAAAGTTCGCTTCTTATTAGAATAGGCTTTTTGTCTGTCCTGTGCTGCTCTTCAATTATGCTTTACCTTCCTTACTGCTTGTTCGATTTCAATTAACATATCTTGTCCAAACATTAGCTATTTTCTGGACTATTCCAATTTACTGGTGTTTTACACCTTCTGCCATACAACACTTCAAACAAACTCATCTTTATGATTCATGGTAATTATTGTTGTATGCAAACTCTACTAAGTGAATGTATTCTTCTCACTTATTAGGCTATTGTATTACGTACATATGCAACATGTCCTCTAACACTTGATTAACCTACTCCATTTGGTCATTTGTTTGAGGGTGGTAAGCCGTTGCTGAATTGGATTTGAGTTCCCAATCCTGTGAAGAAAGCTTTCCAAAAGGCGGAAGTAAACTTTGCGTCCCTGTCGAACACTATAGCCTTAGGTATTCCATGGAGCCAAAATATTTCCTTCATGAATATGTTTGCAATTTATACAACCTTGTACGTAGATTTAATATGGATAAAGTGAGCTACTTTGCTCAATTTATCTACTACTACAATAATCGAGTCATTTTTTTTTTGTGTCTTTGGTAAACCGGTTACAAAATCCATGGTGATGGTTTCCCACTTCCACTCAAGTATGGGTAAGGGATGGAGCAGACAAGCTAGGTGTTGGTGCTCTACCTTGACATTCTAAACACTTATCCAAATATTCCACAATCTCTTTTGGCATTCCAAGCCAAAAATAGTTTCTTTTTACTGCAGAAAACCGTTTTCGGTATCTCGGGTGTGCGACATAGGGATTCTGGTGGAATTCATCCAACAACCACTTAATTGTTAGTTGATTGGGCACATAAATTCTTCCTTTAAATGTCAGCAAGTGTTCATTGTTGATACCAAATTTAGTTCTATTCTTAGTATTTTGGTCTTGTTTGGTTTGTTTCCATAAGAATTTATATTCAGGGTCTCGATTTGATGCTTCCTTAATCTATTATGAGACCTTAGGCTCCACCACACTATATTTTATCTCATAAACACATTGTAACTTCCTACTCAATGCATCAGCGACTCAATTTTCCTTATCCTTTAAATATTTTATTTCAAAATCAAATTGATCCGAATCGGATCCATAAACGACTATCAAAGAACCATGACTAAATTAGGTCGAACGAATCTCTAATGAAATCCAAAATATAAATCAAAAACACCCTGAACTAGTGGCCATGACAGCCGGCGTAGAATGACAAGGACCTCGGTCAAAGCGCGCTGATCGAGGCCCATGGAGACTGTGCAGGAGGTCGATGTAGCCCCTGGGAGCCCCATAATAGGAAAAGGAGTTGATTTTGGATGCACGACTAATCGCGCATCGCTGGGCAAACAGGGCCGAAATGGAGAGGCCTTAAGCCCTTGGTCACGTTGGGAGCCAGAGGAACACGGGTGGAAAAAGGAAAAAGGGCTATCGTATGAAGGCGGGACCCATGCCTTGGAAACCGGCGGTTTTGATCGGGGTGCCCTTGAACGGTAAGAGGTTTTGGAGGAAGCGGAGCGATCACACTCAACGATCGATGCGTGGCAGTGGAGGTGAGAGAAAAATCGTCGTGATTGTGCATTATCCGTCGAGCAAGTCAACCACAATCGATGTGTGTATGACGTTGGATCTGGAGGAGCCCAGATCGGACGGCTGAGATTGCGCCCGATGGAAAGAAGCGGAATAGACAGGAAATTAAGCCGCGTTCTAAAGGGATTTGGAATCCGTTTGACCACCATGGTGGAGAAAGAATGCATACAAAACGTAACAGAAGAAATGAATCGACGAGCAGGCTAGCGCTGTTCCAATGGGGACACGTGCCTACTTCCCGAGCATTCATGCTGACGCCAAATAGGGAACTCCCAGCATGCAGGCGGAAGGAGAATTGACGCAGGCGGGAGAGGAACCAAACATGCATGAGGATCGAATGGCTAAAGCCATTAACAGAGACAGTCAAATGAGAAGGAGGAATAGAGAAGAGTCCAAGCGACCAAGAGAGACAGTGAACAGTGAACCCAGAGAGGAGGATTGAACATAGAGAGTAGTAAAGCCAAGCAGAGGAGACAGAGGGCCGAGCTGACCACAAGCAGCATTGAGCACCAGAGAGCTTGAAGATTCAAGCCTTCCCATAGAGGAATCTGTTCGGATCGAGCATCATAGTTGTCTCTTTCCACTGTAGACCAAGGGTCATAGAGTTGGTAGGAAGAACAAGAGTATGTGTACTCCGAGTGGTTTGGGGAATCCAAGAACCACCCTGCCAAGCAAAATCTACTTCAAGAGAACTCATATTGAGTCCCTGTATTGTAATTTCTTGCTGAAAGACATAATAAAACAAGGCCACCACTGAAGCTAGATCAGAGACATAGCCTTGGAGAATAGGGTGAACTCCTTATTAAAAATTCTTGTGTCTTTGTGTTGCTTACTGTGTTTCTCTGCTGCCTTTCCATTTATTTTCTGTGTATTGGCAATCTGATCAATCCGTTGTTTCAATAACACAGAACACACACACACCATCACATGAGTCTGTAATACCTTTTGTTTAATAAATCTTCAATTGATGTCACTCATAGGGTGATTATCAGATCAAGTGGTATCAGAGCTCGAGGCTGTAAGGTTAGACAAGCTTGTGTTGGTTTAAGCTGTGAATGCTCACAAGATCAAAGCTCAAATTAGGTGAAGGAGAGTTGGTGGAAACTAATCCTGAAATTGGGAGGGTCTATTCTCAAAAGTCAATGTCAGAGGAAGGTTCTATAGGGCCAGACCCTCAATTTATAGAAAGTTTCCTAGCCATAAAGTCTATGGTAGAAGAAATGTATAGGGATTTTAGAAAGCATAAGGATGAAGATTCATTAGGCTCTAAATAAGATAAAGAAGAAGATGAATCTCATTCCCAAAACCACTCCAAAGGAAAGGGGAAAGAAGAAAGATTTCTCACACCTCCTAATAGCCCTGTGCATAATAAGAAAGCATCTTTGATTAAACTAGATGTTAAATTTGATTTGCCTATATATGATGGAGAGCTAAATGCTGAAAAGTTGGACAATTGGATTAGACAAATTGATGTGTATTGCAGAGTACATAATATATACTCAGACAAGAGTAAGATTCAGATGGCAAGCCTACGCATAGGAGGCACTACCTTGGTTTGGTGGGAAGGTAGGACCCAAGCTGATATGAAAAGACATGGTAAGACCATCTCTGTCTGGAGTGACTTTGTTTCTGCGATCAAAAAACAGTTCTATCCATTGGCCTACATGCAACAAGCCATGATGAGTTAGCAAACTCTTCGGTAGTTGAAGGGGAAAAGTGTGCAAGGGTATACTCAAGAGTTTAGAAAGAGAGCATTGATGTTGGGTATCTCATTAGACTCACCAGAAACTGTTTTGAAGTACATTGGTGGTCTACACAGCTACATGAGGCATACCATCATCATGTTTAATCCCACTAGTATAGATGAGGTATCTGTACAAGCTACTCATCTAGAAGCTAGAGGAAATAATGGAAATCCAAAAGTTG